>PVJN01017881.1:0-39881 GCA_004026805.1 Lasiurus borealis
AAAAAAAAACAGTGCAAAAGATCAACAAAACCAAGAGCTGGTTCTTTGAAAGGATAAACAAGATTGATGAACCTCTCACCAGGCTCACCAAGAAGCAAACAGAGAGGACCCAAATAAACAAAATCAGATAAGAAAGAGGAGAAATAACAATAGACCCCACAGAAATATAAAGGATTGTTTAAAAATACTATGACCAATTCTATTCTAACAAACTGGACAACCTGGAGGAAATGGACATATTCCCTAGAAAAATATGACCTTCCAAAACTCAATCAAGAAGAATCTAAAAGCTCAACAGGTCAATAACTATGGAAGAAATGTAAACAGTCATCAAAAAGCTCCCGGCAAACAAAAACCTGGGACCAGACGGCTTCACAGGGGAATTTTACCAAACATTCAAGGAAGAACTAAAACCTATCCTCCTCAGACTATTCAAAAAAAATTCAAGAAGAAGGAACACTTCCAAGCTCCTTTTATGAAACCAAAATCACCTAATACCAAACCCAGATAAAGAACACAATGAAAGAGAATTACAGGCCAATATCTGTCATGAACATAGATGTCAAAATCCTCAACAAAATTCTAGCAAATCAGATCCAGCAGTATATCAGAAAGATCATACACCATGACCAAGTAGGGTTTATCCCAGGATGCAAGGATGGTAAAATATCCACAAATCAATAAACATGGTACATCACATAAACAAATTGAGAGATAAAAATCACATGGT
Organism: Lasiurus borealis; assembly: GCA_004026805.1. NCBI lineage: Eukaryota > Metazoa > Chordata > Mammalia > Chiroptera > Vespertilionidae > Lasiurus > Lasiurus borealis. Next base: position 731 of record PVJN01017881.1, read on the forward strand.
CATATCAATTGATGCAGAAAAAGCATTTGACAAAATCTAACACCCTTCCTTGATAAAAACTCTCAACAAGGTTGGAATAGAAGGATCATACCTCAGCATAATAAAAGTCATATATGATAAACCCACAGCTAACATCATACTCAATGAAAAAAAACTAAAACTATTTTCCCTAAGAAGAGGAATAAGATAGGGATGCCCACACTCACCACTCCTGTTCGACATTGTACTGGAAGTATTAGCCATTGCAATTAGACAAGAAGAAGAAATAAAAAGCATCCAAATTGAAAAAGAATAAGTTAAGCTGTCCTTATTTGCAGAAGACATGATATTGTACATAAAAAAAAACAACTCCACCAAAAACTAAATGACTTAATAAATGAATTCGGAAATGTAGCAGGATACAAAATTAATGCCAAGAAATCTATGGCATTTCTATACATTAATAATGAACTTATAGAAAAAGAGACAAAAAAGCAACCCCATTTACTATTGCACCAAAAAATTTAAGATATCTAAGAATAAACTTAACTAAGGAAGGAAAAGACCTATATGCAGAAAACTACATGTCACTTAAAAAAAGAGATAGAGGAAGACGTAAACAGATGGAAGAGCATATCATGCTCATGGATTGGGGAATCAACATCATTAAATGTCCATACTACCCAAAGCAATCTATAGATTCAATGCATTCCCCTTAAAATACCAATGGCATATTTCACAAACCTAGAAAGAACTCTCCAAAAATTCATCAGGAATTAAAAAAAAAAAAACACAAAAAGCCTGATGATTAGCTGCAGCAATCCTGAGAAAGAAGAACAAAGTAGGTGGAATCTCAATACCAGATTTCAAGATAAACTACAAAGTCACTGTTCTCAAAACAGCCTGGTACTGGCACAAGAACAGACATATAGACCAATGGGATAGAATAGAGAATCCAGATATCAACTCAAACCACTATGCTCAATTAATATTTGACAAAGGAGGCATGAACAAACAATGGAGTCAAGAATCTCTTCAATAAATGGTGTTGGGAAAATTGGACAGATACATGCAAAAAAATGAAACTAGAGCACCAATTTACACCACAAACAAAAATAAACTCAAAATTGAAGGACTTAAACCTATGAAGGGAAACTTTAAAAATACTAGAGGAATCCACAGGCAGAAAAATTTCAGACATATGCCAAGGCAATTTCTTCATCCAAACTGATCATGGGGCCATGGAAGCTAAAGAGAAAATAAACAAATGGGACTACATAAAAATAAAAACTTTTAACAGCAAAAGAAACCATCAACAAAACAACAAGAAAGCCTACTGTATGGGAGAACATATTTGCAAAAGTTTAATCTCTAACATCTACAGGCAATTTATACAGCTTAATAAAGAATTTTTACTTACACAACCATCATCAAATCAACAAAGGACAATTGCCGGTGAGAACGTGGAGAAAAAGGAACCCTTGTGCACTGCTGGTGGGAATGCAGACTGGTGCAGTCACTGTGGAGAACCTATGAGTTTCCTTAAAAAACTAAAAATGGAGCTCCCATTTAAACCAGGAATCCCAATTCTAGGAATATAGCCCAAGAAACTAGAAATACCAATCAGAAAGGATATATGCATCCCTATGTTCATGGCAGCATATTTCATCATAGCTAAGATTTGAAAATAGCCTAAATGCCCATCAGCAGATGAATATATTAGAAAACTATGGTACATCTACACAAGAGAATACTACACTGTTATTAAAAAAGAAGGAATGCTTACCATTTGAAGCAGCATAGATGGACCTGGAGAGTATTCTGTTAAGTGAAATAAACCAGGCAATGAAAGAAAAACACCACATGATCTCACTCATTTATGGAAAATAAAGAACATTATAACCTGATGAATAAAAAGATACATACAGAGGCCATAAAGCACTGAACAGACTGTCAAATTAAAGCAGAAGGCTGGGGAGTGTTGGGGAGGAAGGGAAATACATCTACCAAAGGACTTGTATGCATGCATATAACACACCAATGGACACAAGACACTGGAGGAGTGGGGTGAGGACATGTGATAGGAGTTAGGGGAGGCTGGGGGGAGATCCATAGGAGGGAGGTAGGAGATATTTGTACTAATATATGTAATACTTTAAACAATAAAAAAATATTTTTAAAAAATAACAACTAACAACTATTCATTAACAAGACACCCCACAAAAAAATTCCTAGAACACAGGAGTGAGGGTGAAGCACCCTGCACCACAGAGAGCAAGACAAACCTCTTAGAGGGATGACAGCTGCTAACTAAACCTATGTAGTAATCACTTCACAATATATGCAGGTTGAGTCATTACACTGTACACCTTAAACATACACAGTGTTATACATCAACTATATCTGAAAAAAACTAGGAAGTGATCCTACATGTGGCATTCTCCCATTTTTATTTTGCTAAGTAAACGTATTTCCATAGGAAAAAATTCCTATTAAAATACACACTAGCCCAAGCCTTTTTGTCTCAGTGGATAGAGCATTGGCCTGTGGACTGAAGGGTCCTTGGCTCAATTTCTGATTAAGGGCATGTACTTCGTTTGTAGGCTCCATCCCAGGCCTTGATGCTGGAGGCAACCAATCAATGTGTCTCTCTTACATCCATGTTTCTCTCTGTTTCTCCCCCTCCCTTTCAGTCTCTCTAAAAATCAATGGAAAAGTGTCTTTGGGTGAGGATTAGCAAATCATTGGTTGTAACTAGGTGGTGACTATCAGGTGATATTAATTTTTGCCTGTGATTTGGTTTATTTGTATTTGTTTTTCATTTTATTCTTTTAAGAGGCCCAGTGCACAAAATTCATGCATGGGGGGTATTCCTTCAGCCCAGCCTGTTCTCTCTCCAATCTGGGACCCCAGAGGGATGTCCAACTGCCCATTTAGGCCCGATCCAGGACTGCAGGCTCCCAACTGCTAACCTGCCTGCCTTCCTGATTGGCCCTAACCACTTCTGCCTGCCAGACTGATCAGCCCCTAACCACTCTCCTACCAGCCTGATTGATGCCTAACTGCTCCCCTGTCAGCCTGTTTGGCCCTAACTGCTCCCCCGCAGGCCTGGGTTCCCTCCAACTGCCCTTTCCTGCATGTGCGGTCGCCCTCAACTTCCCTCCTCTGCTGGCCTGGTCAACCATAACTGCCCTCCCCTGCAGGCTTGATCACCCCCAACTGCATTCCCTTGCAGGCCTGGTCCCTGCCAACTGCCCTACCCTTCTGGCCATGTTGTGGTGGCCATATTATATCCACATGGGGGCAGGATCTTTTGACCACATGGGGCAGTCATCTTGTATGTTGGAGTGATGGTCAATCTGCATATTACTTTTTTATTAGTTAGGATAGAGGCCTGTTGCACAGGTGGGGGCCAGCTGGTTTGCCCTGAATGGTGTCCTGGATCAGGATGGGTGTTCCCTTGGGGCGTGGTATGGCCTAAGCAAGGGGCCTGTGGTGGTTGGCAGGCTGGCCATGACACCAGCTGTCGAAGTGGATACCAGGTACCAGGCCCTGGTATCTGGGATTTATTTATCTTCTACAATTGAAACTTTGTAGCCTGGAGAGGAACCAAGCCTCATGCTCACACAGCCATTGAAACTTTGTTTTCTTAAGTGGAAGCCTTGGCCGGCCAGATTTGCAGAAAGCTTGCTTCCTCCATTGCCAAGGGCAACACGAGCCTCTCTCCAGCTCTCTTTGTGGCCATAGCCAGCTTGGTTGGGTTAATTTGCATACTTGCTCTGATTGGCTGGTGGGTGTGGCTGATGGATATAACAGAAGTACAGTCAATTTGCATATTACTTTTTTATTAGATAGGATATTCTGAAGATGGAGGAAGAGGCCATGAGCCAAGAAATGTAGTTCCTGAAGCTGAAAGAGGCAAGAAACTGATTCCACCTTTGAACCTGCAGAGGGGAAATGACCAGCTGACACCTTGATTTTAGTTCCTTGAAAATGGAATCAGACTTCTGGCCTATGGAACTGTGAGAGAAAAAATTTCTGTTTTTTTAAGCCATCAAGTTGATGATGATATTTTACAGTGGCCACAGGAAACTGATACACCACCTTATCTGGAAGTAACATTGTGTCCCCTGGGGTAACAGAAAAAGCCACATCCCCTGAGAGGACTAAATAGAGACAGGCACCCTCTATCACTAGGGTAGCTACTGGTTGTTGAGCTAAGCTTTGGTGTGAAGAAAATTGGGCCATCCCTCAGGGCTTTGCAGTTCCAAGCCTGGATTCCAAGGGAAAGCCAAGTTTAAGCCCACACAGATACCGCCATGCACAAGCTCTGTGGGCAAGGGCGTGGGCACGTGGAGCTGGGAGAACACTCAAGGCCAGGACCCCAGGACTATCCCTGATCCCCACACAGCCCCCTAAAAGAGGCACCCACCTGGGGAGTCAGGGAGAGCAGGGCCATCAGCCGGCCAGCTCAATCTTGCCTCTCCCTGCCTACAGGAGGCTCGGAGCCCCTTGCTTCTATCAACATGGCCCAGGCATTGGTCTCATTTGGATGAAAAGTGAAACAGCTCCAGGTTTTCACCAAGACCTGAGCTTCCTGCCCTGGAGAAAGAGATCAATGAGAGCAGTGACTCCACTGCACCCTCTGTGGCTGACTATTTTCCTTTAGGGAAGAGTGTAGACCTCCCTGTGAGGAGGCTGCCATGGCCATAATAAATACCCATTCCTAAATAGAAGCCACTGAATTCTCTCCTTTATTTATTAAACAACAGTCACTGGGTACCAGCTGTGGGCCAGGCCTGCCTCTGTTCTCTCTGCTCTCATTTCTCCCATTTTCTATTTTCTGCTCACCTCTACCTCCTAACCTCTCCTCACAAACCCTTGCTGTGTTATGACCCAGCTTGACCCTTCTCCACACCTCCTGTGACTGAGTCCCTCACATCCAGCCTCACGTCCCCCAGGGGCTCGGAGTCCCCTGATAGGCCTTTCACTCTCAGCCACAGCCCCTTTCAGCCAGTCCCTTGGTCATCCATGGTAATCTGACTTCTAGTTTCAGGCCCGTGCTGCCCACCTGGGCTACAGCTACCAACAGAGTAAGGAAAGGAGTCTTTCCACAGGACTGGATAGCACTACTTGTCCATCAAATAGCAAACAACTAGATATTGAGCAGCCACTATGTGCCAGGCACTGGAGACTCAGAATTGAACATGGCAGGCACTGTCCTTGCCCTCATGAAACTCACAGCCTAAAGGACTTCCATCAGAGTTTCCCCAAATCACTGACACCAAACTCATTTGGGTTGGTCAGATGACCCAAATCTGGGTGGGAAATCCACATAATAAAAATCATCCTGTTCAACAAGTTGAGAACCGCTGCTGTAGAGCCTAAGACTATCGGAAAACACAGATATTTACATTACAATTCATTAACAATAGCAAAATTATGAAGTAGCAACAAAAATAATTTTATGGTTGGGGGTCACCACCACATGAGGAACTGATTAAAGGGTCGTGGCATTAAAAGGGTTGAGATCCACTATGTTAGAGGATACTATTCTACTGTGTTACAACTTCCAGTTTCCATATGCATTGTCACATTTCCCTTCAGAGGAGGAATGCTTGGACTGAAAATAACTTTCCAATTCTGTGGTCAGTGGAGCCCCACCTCTGGATGAAGGGGAGATAGGGAATTAAAAAACAACCAGGGCAGCCATTTCTTTATGGTTTACATAAAAGGTAGCCTATGGGAATAAACTTCACTCTAAACCAGTGGTTCTCAACCTTCCTAATGCCGCGACCCTTTAATACAGCTCCTCATGTGGTGGTGACCCCCAACCATAAAATTATTTCCGTTGCTACTTCATAACTGTAATTTTGCTACTGTCATGAATTGTAATGTAAATATCTGATATGCAGGATGTATTTCATTGTTACAAATTGAACATAATTAAAGCATAGTGATTAATCACAAAAACAATATGTAATTATATATTGTGAAATATTTATTTCTAATTACAAATAAATGAAATTTTGTCTTGAATCGTGGTGTAGCATGGGCAACAGTCTTCATAGGACAATAGTAAACTACATTGCTACACTTTGTTACACTGAGGAGCGGTGTGTTGGTTCCTAAGACCATGGGAAATAGGTGTTTTCCGATGGTCTTAGGCGACCCCTGTGAAAGGGTCCTTCGACCTCCAAAGGGGTCGCAACCCACAGGTTGAGAACCGCTGCTCTAAACTCTGACATGGAAGAGATGCTGCATTTCCTCATCATCATATCAGGTCAGGCCGGCTCACATGCTGTCAGAAAAAAATGAAAAACAGCCTCCATCCACAGGTTATCATGGTACTGCCATATCCTTAGATTCCAAGCCCACAGTGATCCTCAAAGCCATCCAGCCCTTAGCTGGAAGGTCTCATGTGTGGCATGAGGCTCTTTGTTGACATTGGTCCCCCTGTGGCTGGGTCAGTCTAGCCAGGCACGCCCAGCAGCCATCCCTTCCCAGGTCCCAATACAGAGCTGGGTGCTGCTTTGGAGTTAGGTCAGTGACAGTTATAGATGAATAATCCCCAATCAAAAACCCACACACACTGATACCAAACTCGTTTTCATACGTGAGAAATATCTCTTTCTGGGTTTGCATCACCCTCAAGGGTGTGTCTTCTCACGTCTTGTTGCCCACAAAAACCTCTGTAGCCGAATATCGTAATGATGTTGGCCACTTTAGTAATGAGGAGAGAACAGATGACTTCATGCAGCTTCTGTATGAGTGCTGAAAGTCCTGAAACAAAGATGTACCAAGATCATGCTCAGAAAAGGAAAATGAAGGGATCAAAACAAACAAAAATATGCAACCATGCACACAAGCACACACAAGCCTACATATGTGTGCATGTATTCATATAAAATGTGCACATATGTAAATATATAAGTATGTCTGCCTGTGCCCATGTACATGGCTATAGATATAGGTATAAATATCCTATATAATAAAGAGCTAATATGCTAATTAGACCAGATGGCAGAACGACCTTCCCAACGACCTTCCATGGGAAGCCCAGGCTGCGAGGGCTGTGCTCCTTGCACAAATTTCGTGCATCAGGCCTCTAGTAGATATATGGTTTCATAAAGCTACACTGACACAAATATAATTCATTCAAGGAAAGGTTTCTATGGTTAGCAATGTTTTGAAAGCCTCTGCATAGCCCATTCTCCTTCTGTTAGATGAGGACAATGAGGCCCAAAAGTTAGCAATTGAGCCACCTAATGGAACTGGAGCTCAGGGCTCCTGATCCCCAGGTCAGGTCTCTTCTAACAGGTTCAGAACTGCAAGGGGTCTTAAAAGTCATTTTATGCCCACATCCATGAGAAAGTTTCAGGGCCCCTAAGAGGTTTTCCAGCCTCTGTTGCAACAGGTGTCTGGAGAGAAAGCATCTGGGCTTCCTGAACAGCCATTCCAAGAAATACACTTTTTGCTGAGATAAAATCTGCCAGCTACGGCTCCACCACTTCTTAGAGTGGCATAAAGGACTGTTGGCCGTTTGACAGGCAAATGTTCTTTGTGTGTGTGTGTGTGTGTGTGTGTGTGTGTGTGTGTGTGTTTGTGTGTGTGTGTGTGTATGCATGTGCATATGTGTGCACTTTCTGTAACCATGTGACCTTGAGCACATGACAATATCTCTGAGTCTGTTTCATTTGAAAATATGATTAATGATGATGCCCATGCAGAATTTGGAGAATTCAATGAGATAACATATAAATTACATAGGTCCTGGAACATAGTAAAGTACAGATTCATATTCATGCCCTTTGAGTTCCCTCTTTTGCTCACACTGTACTTATATTAATACACACACACACACACACACAGAGAGAGAGAGAGAGAGAGAGAGAGAGAGAGAGAGAGAGAGAGAGAGAACAGCTCCCAAGTGACAAACTCGGATTATTTAAATATAGTCATCACTCTCACAATCCAGGACTGCTGGCTCCCAACTACTCACCTGTCTGCCTTCCTGATTTCTCCTAACTGCTTCTGTTTGTCAGCGTGATCACCCCCTAATAACTCCCCTGCCAACCTGTTTGCCCCTAACTGCCCTCTCCAGTGGGCCTGGTCACCCCCAACTGCCCTCTCCTGCTGGCCTGGTCACCCACAACTGCCCTCCCTTGGAGGCCTGGTACCTGCCAACTGCCCATCCCTGCTGATCATCTTGTGGTGGCCATCTTGTGTCCACATGGGGGCAGAATCTTTTGACCACATGAGGGCAGTCATCTCGTATGTTAGAGTGATGGTCAATCTGCATATTACTCTTTTATTAGATAGGATAGATGCCTGATGCACAGGTGGGGGCCAGCTGGTTTGCCCTGAAGGGTGTCCTGGATCAGGATGGGTGTTCCCTTGGGGCATGGAGTGGCCTGCGTGAGGGACCTGTGGTGGTTTGCAGGCTGGCCATGTCCCCCAGTGACCCAAGTGGAGGCCCTGGTATCTGATATTTATTTATCTTCTACAATTGAAACTTTGCATCCTGGAGCCGAGTCAAGCCTTCTGCTCACACAGCCATTGAAACTTTGTTGCCTTAAGTGCCAGCCAGGGTGTGCCGAAAGTTTGGCTTCCTCCATCGCCAGCGGCAACCCAAGTTTGGTTGAGTTAATTTGCATACTCGCTCTGATTGACTTGTGGACATGGCTTGTGGGTGTAGGGGAGGTGTGATCAATTTGCATATTACTCTTTTATTAGATAGGATAATAGAAAAAAAGAGCCTGACCTTCAACTCCTGTGAAACTGTGACAAAGATGAAGTTTCTAAGAGAAAGGGGCCAAGTCATAGACACACACCAATGCTAATCTCTGTGATTCTGGTCCCCATTATCTCCTCAGGAGTTAAACTACCACTTATGAGTCAGTACTTATGTGTAGGTATTTAAAATGCTTGTAGCTGTACAGCCTAAGTATTAGCATAGGATGCCAAAAGGGGCCAGAAAACAAACTCCTAAAAGCCTTAGTAAATTAATTATGGTCCAGTAACAGGTTTAGGAACCTGAGACAAGGGAACATAAAAAAAATGTCTAGTTTTCAATCACATACTAGAGGTGCTGGCAAAGGATTGCGCATGGAGAATACAGAGAGAATAGTATAGTCATTGGTACCCAGTCAATCCTCCTGCCACAGCTCCACTGTAAACAGCTCTCAGAGGCCCAGCGGGTCACTGCAATACCTGAGTTCTGGGTATACTCTGAAAGGCTGGCTGAGATGCTCCAGATCTCTTGCTTTGTTCACATATGGCTCCAGTGTTGCTTCCTGGTATTTGGTCAGAAACAGAGGAACTTAACAGCAGGGGAATATCTACAACTAGAAGATATCATACCAACACTTGGGGATGGATAGGGCTGTGACACATGCATCCGTAGTTGTGAATTAGATTTTCCAAACATGACACTTCATTACATCTGGCCTGAACTGAGAAATAGAAAGAAAGACCCACCAGTTTTTCAGTCATATACTAGAGGTTCTGGTAAATGATTCAATAGCCCCTTCTTACCTAGCCCAAACCAAACCATTGGCCACATCCCGTACAGATGTGGTAAGAAACAGTACACTCTGAGTGAGATGCGAAGAGAAAGAACCCATTCAATCCAGAAGGGTGTGGTGTGACATTTTGGCCTTAAGGGAACTACTGAAAATGTTTTGGGGAAAAGAAATGGCCCTGGTGGCCAAAGTTCCTGGGTAGATAAAGATCTTCATGTGAGGAATGAGGATTGGGAGAGAAGTTGATCCAAGATCACATCATAGGCAACAGCACAACCCAGAACATGGCTCCATTCCAATTCTCTCTAACCCAGGAGTATAATCAACACTAATTGATTTGAGGGGTCTCTATTGTTAACTTACCTTATTTTGGTGGGGGTAGGCATGCAGTCTTCACTCATGTTCACTTCCCTTTTTCTCTGTAGTCCTCTCTCTACTCATGACCCCAGACATTTGCTCACTCCAGAGTTTCATTGAATTATCCCCAACCCAACATTCCAACCTTGCTCTTTGTTGCTGGCTGGGCCATTGGAAAAATTAAAGAGTGTTCTAGTGGATGCCAAAACTCTGAGCATCTGTCCTATATACATTTTACCCTCCCCATGCCTGCCCTCTCTCCCTCATCCTTAATCCTACAGGGGCCAGATGGAAGCATAATCTTCCCCACATCAACACATGATCCAGGTTCTCCTTCACCGACAGGTCTCTCCCTCAAAACTGTTTTTAATGTCATGTATACCCTCCTAATAGGAATGTAGAGATAACCCCTAACTGTAGGAAGAATCTATTCTTAACAACACAGTCAAGTCTGATGGACAGATCAAATCAGCCAAGTTCTGGTCCCTTATGCCTGTAGGTTCTAATTGTAGGCATAACTTGAGAATGATCAGGCTCAGAGAAACTGAGCAGCAGCTTTAAATGCCATGTGTGAGTGTGGCAAAGTCATGTCATTGTGCCATTGTCATTGCTTATAAGGAATGAAACTGTGCACCTGAAATAAGAACTAGATGTGATTTGGTGAGCGGCTAAGGCCTAAGGAGATTGATTGCTCATCATGGGCTGGACATGACATTCTCCTGCATGTTGAGGAAGATCAGGGATGCAAGCATGTCAAATTCAGGGCCTAAACGAGACATGTGGCCTGCCACCCGCAAGTTTAACATGCTTGGAAAGGATAAGAGCAAAGAGAATACATGATCTAAATGAACTTTTCCATCACAATATGGTAGCCACTGAGATAACTTCCTCTTCTAAGAGAACAAGAGTCCCACATTAGACATATAGACAGAAATTTTTATTCTTCACACCCTTTATTTTTCCCCAGATTCCTGGAACAATATATGAAATGATGATGTTTGTAGAGCTGTGGATAAGATTTCAGACTATGGAACCACGTCCCTGCATTCTAATCATTCTTCCCCTTCACTCTTATGAACTGAGTGATATAGAGCATGCCCCCTGCCTTCTAGGAGTCTTAGATTTCTCATTTTTAAAGCGAAAGAAATGTAAGTAGCTCACTCAAAGACTGAAGTGAGGATCTATGGTCAGAGATCAATCAATATTAGCTACCATTAAGTTGTTAGATACTATTTTCATATCTTCTTTTCCAGACATATGATTATTATTAAATTATACTTACACTTGGGTTCTTAAGATTACAAATCACAGATGATGAATTTCATCATTTCTTAGTTTGACTCAATTTTGGACACATCTAGAAAGAAACTTAGTCTCTGCAGTGAGGCTTTTCCCAGGTGGGGTTCTTTATCAGGAAGATACCTGTTTCACACCCTTTTCCACACGTCTGCCACCTCAGTAAGCTTTCCCGTCCCCTAACTTGGTATCTCTACTTCTAAATTTGAGAGAACTTTCCTACTTGGTCTTGGTCATTTGACTATCCATTGAGGTTAAAATAAAAGTTTAGTTGAATTCTCCACCCTTTCATTTTTAGCCTAATCGGCATAGCATGTCAAGGTGGCTATGTTCAACATTCCAGAGCAACTCTTGAAAAACCAACCCAAATAGTGAAGGACACAGGAATGGGGATGGTGAGAAAGGTCAACATTTATCCAAAGAAGATACACAAATGACCAGCAAGCCCTGGGAAAGATGCCAAACCTCATTAATTATTAATAATATGTAAACCAAAACCACAATGAGATACCATTCCATACCTATTAAGGTGGCTATAATAAAAACAACAATAATAATAATAACTAACTAGTGTTGGTCGGATGTGAAAAAATGAAAGTATTTGTCTGTTGCTGGTGGGAATGTAAAATGACGCAATCACTGCAATGAACAGTTTAAAACTTAAACCTTAGGAATACTATATGACCCAGCAATTCCACTCCTAGGCATATAGCCAAGAGAAATGAAAACATATCGTCTACACTGAAGTATTTTTTGTTTCTTTGCAGGAAGGGGAGGGTGTCTATTTTTTAAGTCCTCACCTGAGGATATTTTTTCCATTGATTTTCACACAAATAGAAAGGGAAGAAGGAGGGGGGGAAGAAAGATAGAAATATTGACGTGAGAGAGACACATGGATTGGTTGCCTCCAACACACACCCGACTTGTGCTGGGGATTGAACCGCAGCTGAGGTATATGCACTGACTGGAAATTGAACCTGACACCCCTTAACCCAAGTGTCAATGCTCTAATCACTGAGAAAACAGGGCCAAATGGAAGATTTTAGGCAAATATTTATACCAGCATTTGTCATAATAGCCAAAGGTAGAAATAACCCAAATTTCAATTGACAGATAAAGGGGTAAATTGGGACACACACACATACACACACACACACACACACACACACACACACACACACACACATACACGAAAAATCATTAGCCATAAAAAACCACTAATATATGCTACCACTTGGATGAACCTCAAAATCATTACCCTAATTCAGTAGTTGGCAAACTGCGGCTCTCAAGCCACATGAGGCTCTTTGGCCCTTTGAGTGTGGTTCTTCCACAAAATATCATGGCCTGGGCGAATCTGTTTTGAAGAAGTGGCATTAGAAGAAGTTTAAGTTTTTAAAATTTGGCTCTCAAAAGAAATTTCAATCTTTGTACTGTTGATATTTAGCTCTGTTGACTAATGAGTTTGCCAACCACTGCTCTAGGCCAATGCATGTCAAGGAGAGTACTTTGGTTAAAAATGTTGACAAGACAGATGGATTCTATCACTGAGCATTTGTTTTTATTTACAAATGCTCAGTGATATAAACTGTGATGGTGAATGGGTTGCTATGTTGGTTTAGTAGATGGTGGTGATGCTCTGTTCCTCCCCTGTGCATCACTCTACCATGGCCTTTCCCACTCAGTATTCTGCTCCCTGATGTTTCTGTCTCCCCCATCAGATGGTCAGCTCTTCCTAAAGCAGCGATTTTGAACCAGTGTGCCATAAGAACTTTAAAACATGCAATAACAGACTATTTAGTCAGAGTCATTAATCTATTCGCCCTTAGGTCAGCAAATAAAAAATGACAATAGCCAACAGAATAGTCACCTGGTGTAAATGTCCTATCTTAAACTACAAATAAATAGAGGTCATGTAATATAGTTGCATCTTATTGGTCTCCTTGAATAACATGGTTTTAAAAAATATAAAAGGATGACTAAGTGTAACTATTACTGCATATGTCTGATGTTCCTTGGTTAAGCTGGTAATGTTTGAATGTATAATAAAATACAGATATACATAATTTATATTAGATACCTATTACTTAAAATTTATTTTTCTTGATTTTACTTCAACAGAAACATTGATTTTTATCATTTTAATTGAGTTAACATAGTTTGTTTTATATTAAAAATTATTTAAATAAAATGATGTCATTTTTTAAATATAAAAAATAAAAAATAAATAAATAAATTCCCTTAGTCCTTTTTTTGCCTGTGAAGCTCCTGATTTCGCCTTCAATTTTGATTAATCACCTTGCTGGGCACAGTATTCTTGGATTTATACCCTTCCTTTGCATGACGTTGTATGTTTCATTTCGTTCCTTTCTGGCCTGATGAGTTTCTGTTGAGAAATCAGTCAGTAGTCTGATGGGGGTTCCTTTGTAGGTAACTTTCTGTTTCTCTCTGGCTGCTTTTAAGATTCTTACTTTGTCGTTGGTGTTGCCAATTTAATTATAATGTGCCTTCGTGTTTGACTTTTGGGGTTCATTTTGCTTGGGACTCTGTGAGCTTCTTGGATTTCTGTGCATTTTTTTCTTCCCTATATCAGGGAGGTGTTCTGTCATTTTTTCATACAGGTTTTCTATTCCTTGCTCATTTTCCTCTCCTTCTGGAATTCCTATTATGTGGATGGTATTTTGTTTCACGTTGTTCCAAAGTTCCCTTAGGCTCTCACCCTGCTTTTTTTTTCCTAGAAGCTGCTCTATTTGAGTATTTTTTCCTACCTTGTCTTCTAGCTCACTGATGCAATCCTCTGCTTCTTCTAGTTGACTTTTGATGCTTTCTGTGGACTTCTTTACAGCAGTGATGTCATTTTTCATTTCTTCTTGGTTCTTCATTTCCTCTTGGTTCTTATTTATATTGTCAAATTTGTCTTCCATTCTTTTCAACCACCTTATGACTATTTCTCTGAATTTTTTCTCTGGCACGTTTCTTGCCTCCATTTCATTTACTTCCTTTTCTGGTGATACCTGCTTTCCTTTCATATGTGGGCTGTTTCTTTGTCTGCCCATGGTTTCTCTTCTCCAGGTGTCTTGTTATGTAGTTCTCTCTCTCCTTATCCCAGGCAAAAATCTGACCTTTCCATCTGGTGTGAAGAGCTCCTCTGAATTCGAATGTTTGCACCAATTGGGGACTGGTCTTCTGGGATGCACAGCTATTCAGTTAGTGCCACAGCTGTAGTTTTTTTGGCTTCTATAAACATCCACTTTCCCCTTCAAAATGGCATGGTCTCTGCATCCAAGCTGATGGCTCTGGAAAAGAAAACCCCAGCAGCACTGGGAGGCTGCCTGGTCAGGGGAGTCCCATCCAGCAGTCCCCACCTTCTCCTGGAGTATAACTGTCCCTTAACTCGCCAACAAATGCTCCCAGTATGACCCTCAGCTGTTCTCTCTGTCTTCTCAGGTGCAAGTCTCAGGACACGTCCATCTATTCCACTGCCATTTTCAGTTTCAGAATCCGATATTTTTAAAATTCACTTTGGAGAAAAAAGGGTAGGCAATTATATATTTTTGTAAATAAATCAAAGTTTTATCTCTCTTTTTTGTTAAATATGTAAAAAATATATTTTTACTGTACCAAAATAATGTTAGTGATTAGTTTATGTGTCCCATGAGATGAAAAAAGTTGAAAATTCTGCTCTAAAAGAAAGAAACACATCTATACTATGTTTGTAATTGGTCAGAGAAGAGCCTAAGCACACATGTGTAAAAGAAATTACCTGATGAACTTAGTAACATGGAGATGAGGGATTGGTTTTTCTATCACTGGGGACTCAGTTTCCTGGGCTCCAGTACCTCCACTGGTTAATTTCACATGCCACAGGTCCTACTTTGGGTTCCTGCTCAAGGCTGGAGTCTGCTCCGGTGTCTGCTCTGAGTCATCAGTTGTGGCTACTGATGTGGTCATTGCATACTTCTCACACAACCACACAGAGACCATCATCAGACAGGAGGTGTGGGGGCGGAGATGCTTCATAGAAAGCCTTCTGGGATGAAGCACTACAAAACCAGAGGGGGACTCAGGTCACAGAGCCACCCACACCTCCTTCCTCTTCTGGGTGCTAACGGAGAGCACAGAGAAACACCAGCAGCTCCGACCTGAGCAGCCTTTCCCGGAAGATGCAGCCACTTCTGCTCGTGCTCCTACTGGCCTTATTCCTACTCTCTGGGGCAGAGGCAGGTGAGTAACCATCCCCGCCCTCACAGGCCCATCCCATCCAACAGTGGGCACAGATCTGCTGGCCCTTCTGCACATCTCTGATCCAACTCTCCACCAGGAATGCTATGAACCCCAGCTCCCATCCTATCTCAGACCCCCACACATGATGCTGGATGAGCCACAGGCAGAAAAGACAGGACAGAGCCTATTTTCAAGAAAAGCCAGTGGGCATAATGTCCTCCCCAGACCCTACCTAAACCAGGTAGAGAGTGGAACTGTCCTAGAAGTGCATGGCAGAGGCTGGGAAACTGAAGAGGGCAGAAAGTCCTGGCTTTCATGCCTGTGATGAGATAGGTGTTGTGCTCAGGGTCTGCTTAGAAGACTGCTGCTTCCTCTGTTCCATCTCAAGGCCTCTCAGTCCTGTTTTCAAACCCTGCTTTTATTCCAGGCCTTTAGTAGTTCCTCTCTTTAAAGGATGAGCCAGTGAGTATAGCAGCCCCAAACCTCCCTGTTTTCCAGAATTCCAAAGCACTGGCCTTATCAACCCTCCTTCAGAGGCCCATTTGGGGCCATTCCTTCCAGGCAGTTAACAAGCACTGGGAATTCCTCTTGTGTCAGCATCTAGATCCCTAAACTTAAGTCCTGGAAATTGCAAAGCACACTGCCCTGGACATTACAGTATCACAGGGGCCTCCAAAGCTCACCCAACACCAAGCAAAGTCATGAGAGGAATTTTCAGAAGCCTCCAGGTCTTCTTTGTCCCTAACACCTGTATTCTCACCAACTATGTGGCAAGCAAAGTCACAGACCTAGCCTGTTGCTATTCCCTTTCCAGATGAGAAAGTTGAGGGCCCTCCACAACCCCTGCCAACTCCAGGCCAGTCTAGCCTCCCAAATGCCCATGTGCCTGAGTCATCAATCCAATGCCTGCCTGGGGGACTCAGTGGGGACACACAAGTGCAACACACTTTTTCTTCAGGAAAGATCATCGAGGGACATGAAGCCAAGCCCCACTCCCGCCCCTACATGGCCTACCTTCACATTAAAGATAAAAAGGAGCTTCTGTGTGGTGGTGTCCTTGTGCGTAAGAACTTTGTTCTGACAGCTGCTCACTGCAATGGAAGGTAAGGAGCCACCGCCAGGCTATACCTCCTGAGATCCCTACAGTGACCCTGTCCTTCATCCCAGGAGCTGCAGCCCAGGGCAGCTCCCCAGGCTTCTGGGAACTCAAGCCTGTGAGACCTCATCAGAGATCCTGACGCAGCAATGAGAGGCTGAGAAATAAGACAAGTAATCTCTGAGCTCAACAAGTAACACAGGAAGAGAAGGACCACACTCGGTAAATAAAGCAGTGTTGGACCATGAACATGTGCATTAGGGTCAAAATGAAAATGCAAGCAATTCATGGCATTTCCTGAGGACAAGAGAGAGCTCCCAGCTCCCTAACCTTAGTATCATTGAAAAGTAGAGTCATTCAGCCCCTTTCCCCTATTGCCTTGATTTCCCTAGTCTGTAGCCCTGCCCTGCCCCAGCTATGACCTGCCCTTCACAGCTCCTGGGCTATATCTCCTGTGACTCTACCACCCCACCACTAACCCATTCTGCTCTCTGTGAAGGTTAATCAATGTCATCCTGGGGGCCCATAACATCAAAAAGCAGGAGAAGACCCAGCAGGTTATTCTGGTAAAAAGAGCTATCTCCCACCCAGACTATAATAGCAAGACCTTCTCCAATGACATCATGTTACTGCAGGTAAGGAAACATCCTGCTGCTCTTGCTCTCATGAGTCCACATTGTTTCCCCTCCAACCAAATGAAGCACTTCCCTTCCTTCCTTCCCATCCTGGTCACCTGACCAGTCCCTGAGACTCAGATATCACTCAGTGTCTTGGCTCAGAGACCACTGGCTGACCTGGGTTCCCTTGCTTCTTCCTCATCAGCTGGAGAGAAACATCAAGCAAACTAGTGCTGTGAAGCCCCTCCAACTGCCCAGGGGCAGGAACAAGTTGAAGCCAGGACAGAAGTGCACTGTGGCCGGCTGGGGGAAGGTCTCCCCATGGGGCACATTCTCAGACACTCTGCAGGAGGTACAGCTGACCTTGCAAAACGATTGGGAGTGCGAATGCCACTTACGTCATTATTACAACGGGACCATTCAACTGTGTGTGGGAGAACCAACCCAAAATAAGACTTCTTTCAAGGTGATACTGAGCATCTGACTTCCTTGGCTCTGAGAAAAGGGTATTTGGGTAGGAACTGGGAGGTGGGGACCCAGGCAGCAGGAGACTCCTTCATCCTCTAGTCTCCCAAAAAAGAAAAGAGGGGAGCCCCCAGAGCTGGGAGAAATGGGTCTCTGAGAGTCTGCAAGGGCTTATAGTCACTAAACATGGTGTTCCTCCAGAGAGTGGATTTGCAACCCACTGGCCAAGGCCAGGGCATAGTGGTTAGATAACTGTTTCCTAGGTGTGTAGTAGTTATATCTGAAAGGTTCTCAGAACTGGTTTATGGGGTCCTTCTCCATGCTAAATGTCAGCCCCACCTGCCTGCTCTTGGGTCCTTACACAGTAGACTGCAGCCACAGCTCCACAATACCTTCATAGACAGAGGATCTGGGATCTGGGGGAGCAGAGGGACCTGCCACCTGGGGTGAAACGAAGCAGTGACAACGTCCAGGCTCGAGGGCCCTTGGGGCCTGCCTGCCAGCAGTGAACACCATGCAAGGCAGCCTTTTCTGAGAAGGAGTTGGGGTGGCAAGGAGGGCAGGGCCAGGAGAACTGGCTCAGTCCTTCCCTCTCTGTCCACAGGGGGACTCCGGGGGACCTCTCCTGTGTAAAAATGAGATCCAGGGCATTGTCTCCTATGGACTCGATGATGGGACACCACCACGAGCCTACACCAAAGTCGCCAGTTTCCTTCCCTGGATAAGAAAGACTATGAAAAGCCTCCAAGAGCAAGACCCAGACTATCTTCTCTGGAGCTAATCCAGGATCACACTGTGGGGCGGAAGGTGATGCCAGCAACCGAATAAATGTCTCTCAGCTGATGGGAAGAGCTGGGTTTTTGTTTATTCTTTGACCCTCATTCACAGGCACCAGCGCTGTGCTTAGAAGGCCAATAGCACAATTCTTCTCTATTCTACTTCCTCCTCTTCCTCTTCCCCCACCACCCACCAAACCCTATGCTGAGCTGTTACCAGCTCCTTCTTGGCCACACTTGTACCTGCAAGGCCTGCCCTTCTGCCAGGGCAGAGAGGAGCACCATTAGGAGAAAACATGAATCTCTCGGGTCCTGGGCTCAGTGTGAAGGTCTTACTTCTTCCTCTGTTACGTGCTGAGAGGAAAGGACTAGCACCGTGGATGCTGGGCACCAAGCAGGCACAGCCTGGACTGCAGCTCAGGAGGCCCCACCACACTGGGGAGAGGAGGGCCTTCCTGAGCAGGACATTGTTCTCGTACAAGTGTCAGGTTTTGGGGGTGTGGAGGCTGGTGAGGAGACACAGGGGTGGAGGAGGGAGGGAAGCCCTGAGAAGCTTCTCATTTCCTCCTGGGCTGGATTTCTCTCCCTCCCCTTCTCTGCCCTCCTCAGAACTCAGGGCCTCGCTTGGCCTCCAGTCTCCTGGCTGCCCCTTTGTCTCATCTCTGCTGACCTCTGAGCATCCTCAGCGTACACCAACCCCTGTGCCCACAGACCACACTGGTCTGAGCTCCCACTTCTGCATATCCTTCCCACCTAGGACACCCAGAGTGAACACATTCCAGCAGGGCCTGGTCACTGAGTTGCCACCCAGCTTATGCCTGGCACAGGGTGACGGGGGACCAGACCTGTGCTGGCCCCATCCAGGGCCCTGTTGGACAGGGTGGCAGGGTGTCTGCAGAACACCTGGTCCCATCTCTCACTGGGAAGAGCTAGCTTCACCCTCACATCCAGCCCAGTGTCCCTACCATGTGCTCAGAGTCCACTGACTGCTGGTCACTCAGGAGCCTTAGTCCCCTGCAGCCTGTTCCTCTCTGCTGGCCTCAAAGTCCAGGCTATAAGGAGGGAGGCCACATGGACTCTATCTGCCTTTTGAGTTAGAAAGGGCTGCTCTCTGCAGTAGGACTGGAAAGCAGTTTTTCCATCAGTCAGTGAACAAATTCTGATTGTGCACCTACTAAGTGCCAAGCATTGGGAATGTACAGTGAATATAATACAGGTTCTGACACCAGAACACAAGTGAAACGGAGAGTGTTGACTTTTATCTGAATGGAATTTCCTCTCCCTCCTTCCCATGAATCCACAAGGCCCAGATCCCTCCAGAAAAAGTATTTGTATTTTATTTCTACAGCTGGTTACACTCTATCTGAATTTTATCACTTGGGTCTTTAGAACAGCCAGCAGCATGTGGGATTTGGAAATGACTCTATTTCTTTTGTTTCTAGATGTGCAGCTCCCAAACTGTTCACTGGCACATCCTCTTCACCTCGGGGAGAGGGCAGCAGGTGGGGAGCAGGCAGGATGGCAGCCTCGTTTCCATGAGCCATAAAAGTAGCAGATATAATTGGTGACAGCATGGATGGACCTAGGGATATTATGCTCAGGGAAATAAGTCAGACTGAGAAAGACCAATGCCATATGATTTCACTTTTATGTATAGTCTAAAGAACAAGTTAATGAGCAAACAAAATTGGAACAAACTCATAAATAAAAAGAACAGATTGATGGTTGCCAGAGAGGAATGGGTTTGGGGGCCTGGGCAAAAAAAAAGGATGAAAAGATTAAAAAGTACAAGTTGGTAGTTAGAAAATAGTGATGAGGATGTAAAGTACAGCATAGGGAAAACAATCAATAATATTGTCATAACTATGTATGGTGCCAGGTGGGTACTAGAAATGTCAGGGGAAACACTTTGTAAAGTATTTGATTGTGTAATCCTATGCCTTTCACCTGAAACTAATACAAAATAAAAATATTGAAAATGAACTGTAATTACACAATAAAATTTTAATTAAAGTAAAAGTAGGAAGTGTGGATGTCATGTACAGAATGAAATAGTAGGAAAACCCATACAACGTATCTGGCAGAGGGCAGTTTGAGTCTGACTCTCAACACCCATCCAACCTGATGGGCCACAACATGATGCCTCTCATTACCAAGAGCTCCTACCTGTGCACAAGCAAACTCGAATCAGGGAGACTCACGTGGTCAGGAAAATGGAGACATGCCTCTTCTCTTTAGGCCCTTATGGGTTCAGCTCCATTTGTAGTTTCTAAGATAACCCACACTTTTCAATGTTAGAAAGTTCTAGTTTAGGAGGCCACACGTAGAGAATGTGATGTTTTTGCTGAGCAAAGATCTCCC
The DNA here is from genome assembly GCA_004026805.1 of Lasiurus borealis. Classification (NCBI taxonomy): domain Eukaryota; kingdom Metazoa; phylum Chordata; class Mammalia; order Chiroptera; family Vespertilionidae; genus Lasiurus; species Lasiurus borealis. Next base: position 21,426 of record PVJN01017881.1, read on the forward strand.
TGGGTTGGGCCCACCTCACCAGACACTCCCAGGAGCCATCCCTCTCCTAATATGGGCACTGCCTGGGAGCTGACATAAGTTCCAGCTCTGGGCTAACACCCTCCTGATACACACAGTGCTCTCACCTGAGATGGGGCAAACGCTCTGGGCTCATATAACCTTCAGTGGCCTGCCCTTTGCCATCTATTGCACACAATTCATGCAGCAACTTCTCAATGATCTTGAGCACATTTACCAGGAAAGAGCAGGCTTGTAACACAGCTACTGATTTTGAGTTGAAAACACACACACACACACACACACAAAAAAAAAAAAAAAAAAAAACCTGCATCAAACATTTATGAAGACCTGTTGAAAAATATAAAAAGGGGAAATGTGGGAAGCCAAATAAAAATAATATTTTACTGTTTTCTTAATCTTTATTGTTGAAAGTATTACATATGTCCCCTATTTGCTCCCATTGATATCTTCTAGCCCACCCCTGCTCCCCCACCCCAGGCCTTCACCACACTATTGTCTGCGTCCATGGGTTATGCATATATGTATACAAGTTCTTTGATCTCTTCCCACCCACACATCTTTTCCGGCCTTCCCTCTGAGATTCCACAGTCTTTTCTATGCTTCCATGTCTCTGGATCTATTTTGTACATCAGTTTATTTTGTTCATTAGATTCCACATATAAATGAGATCATGTGATACTTTTCTCTGATTGCTTATTTCACTTAGCTTAAGCTCTCCAGGTCCCTCCATGCTGTCTCAAAAGGTAAGAGATCCCTCTTTCTTTACTGCTGTATAGTATTCCATGGTGTAAATGTACTATAGCTTTTTTATCCACTGATCTACTCATGGACATTTGGGTTGTTTCCAGATCTTAGCTATTGTAAACTGTGCTATTATGAATACAGTAGTGCATACATTCTTTCTGACTGGTGTTTCTGGTTTCTTGGGATATAGTCCTAGAAGTGGGATCACTGGGTCAAATGGTAGTTCCATATTTAATTTTTTGAGGAAACGCCACACTGTTTCCCATAATGCCTGCACCAGTCTGCATTCCCACCAGCAGTGCACTAAGATTTCTTTTTCTTTACATCCTTGCCAACACGTGGCATTGGCTGATTTGTTGATGGTAGCCTTTCTGACAGGTGTGAGGTGACACCTCATTGTTGTAGCAAAAAAAAAAAAGGTTGCCCACACACATACTTGTTCAGGTACAACATTTACTTTAAGAAAATGCTTCTATGGTTTAAAAAGCTTGAGAATCATATTGGAGGCCCTCATCCTCTTTTCAGACATATGCAAGAGACAGCCCCAGAAGGGTGTGCTGACCGACTGAAGGAACCACAGAGTGAGGACAGAGCCTAGACTGAGCCCAGACCCCCAGACAGCCAGGTCAGCAAGAGGCCTCATATGTGTTTTCTAACATCTATCCTGTGATGACTTCATGGCCTCCCTGAACAAGAGATGGGCTTCTGCTCACACACCTTCCCAGATAGAAAGCCTCTGGGCTCTTGTGGCAGCCATTCTGTAGCAAGTTCTCAAAACATGTTTCTTGGAGGGCTCAAGTCTGCTGCTGGCACATTGGAATGAGGTGCATAAGAACCTTAAATATGCTGATCTCTTCAAATCTCCTTTGTCTATGGAAGTATCCTCCCACCTCCCACTTCTCAATTTTGAGGAATCTCTATTTCCCTGCTTTAAAATCTTTGTAATGAAAATCTAAAAAATATCTTTCTAGTACCTCTACTCACCAAGACCTCCCTCCAGCATCCCTTCTTTAATTCAGACCCACAAGAAGAGTCAGTTCTCAGACTGGGAAGAGAACCACATAGCCAACCCGTAAGGTGACGCAAATAGGCCCAAAGGAATGCAATATTGGTTCCAAGAACATGTACTGATAGGCTCTACTTTTCCCATCTACCACCATACTTCTGCCAGTACCACTCTCTGTAGACTATGAAACTCAATAGGGTTTATTTTCAGTTGTGAGGTCCCACACAAACCTGTGTTTGAATAATAAATATATTTCACACCATGAAAGGAGGGCATCAGCCAATCCTTTTTTCCATAGGCCTATTTCTAGGCTACATTTCTCCATAGATTTGGGAAGTTCAGAGAACCTTGGGTAGGACAAAGAACGCCACATCTAAGCACATAATAGTAAAATTGATTAACATAAAAAAAGAGAAACAGTTGAAAGTAGGCAGAAGAGATAAGAAGACATTAAACTTTAAAGTTTAAAGAAAGCAACAATGTAAATAAAAATAAGCTTTTCTTCAAAAATAATGGAAGTCATAAAATAGTGAAATGATATTTTTAAACAGTTAAAACAAAGGAAAAAAAAGAGCAATTTATTTCTGGAATTGAACTTGTAATTCTATATCCAGTGAAAATATCACTCAAAAATGAAGGTCAAATAAAGAGATTTTCACAAAAGCAAAGATAAGAGAATGTATTGCCATCACATCTGCACTGTAAAAAAAATACTAAAATAAGCTTTTTAGCCCAAAGGGAAGTGATTCCTATTATAAATAGGAATGGGAAAAGAGAAATAAAAGTATAAGATGTGACTAAATATAACATAGAAATGCATGATCACAATGTTCCTATATAATATGAATTCATACTAGACAGTGGTATTTGAAGGAGGCATATTGTAATCCTAGGGTAACCACAAAAGCAATATACAGAGATATAACTGAAGGCCAATAAGGCAATACAATCAAAGAATTCAGAAAGAGAAGGACAAAGGAACAAAGAATAAATCACACTAATAGAAATCAAAGAGCAATGTGATATTCTTCAGCCCAACCCTAGCAATACAGTAATTGCATTATAAATGTTAACAGATTAAATGCTCCAATTAGAAGGCAGAGGTTGTCAGTCTGGATAAAAATAAATAAATAAATAAATAAATAAATAAATAAATAAATAAATAAATGCAATTCTGTGCTGTTTGCAAGAGGCACAACTTAAATATAAAGACACGGGTTGGATAAAAGTAAAACTATTTTTTAAAAAGCTATATCAAGGGAAAGCAGAGTATGTAATAATATTGTCCGAGATGAAGTCACCTTTACTGCCTTGGCAGATTTCTATTTTATCTCAGTCAGCATTCAGTGCATGAAATTGAAACCAGGCTACCAAGTACAGTTGGACAGGTTCTATACTGCACCAGGATGCTACCTTTAATGGCACACCATTCACTTTGTAGACCACTAATTTTTTAACATGGCAGAGCGTTAAGGAAGACATTTTTCTTTGCCTGTTTCTAATCTTCACAAACTGTTTTCTGTTACAGCAACAACCCCACTCTGGGTACTTTAGGAAGAAAGAAGGGAATTAATTAGGTGCTCACGAATTAATTGGAAGGATAGTATGAATGGCAGTCTGGGTTTGAGACACTTGAGTTCAAGTTTGTAACCCCTGATGGAGCTTCAGTCTAGAATTCAGGAAGATGCCACTGCTACTAAGAGGAGGACCAGGCGGACTTGATCACACATGGAAAGCTACTGACCAGATGTTGGTACAAACACAGCTGACTCTCTTGCTGGCCAGCTGCTGCCAACCAGAAGACTCAAATTCTTCTACAGTGCTCTAGTTTCAGGGGAGTCTGGGAAATTTAGTCTCTGGCTAGACAATCATGTTTGCAGGTGAAGCTATGGTTAAAGGAAGATGGAATGGAGAGTCTTCCTTAACCGTCTGTTACACACCTAATCTGGAGAATTTTATAGTGATTCAAAAAAAATATTGTTTCAGACCCTTTCTCATACCATATCGATGCGAAAAGAAGATTATTTGACAGAAGCACAAAATGAACCACAAAAACAAGTGCAATGGAACATAGGCTTACATTCTCTGAATATTTTTCCTGCCAAGGCTAGCCCACACCTGTCTCTCCTCTGGTCTTGTCATTAAAGAGAAACACCAGTGAAGTGATAAGACCTGTAACACCAAATGCAGGCTTTCTCTCAGTATGACCTGAAAGATTGGAAGGGGAAAGAGGTGGTCCTCTTTACTACAAGACACAGTGTTATTACAGATGGCAAGTGGAAACATCTTGCCCACCACACTGTTTCTGTGGTCAGCAGATCCCAGTCTCTGCTGTCTGCCTGTGGGACATGCAGATATTCCTAGCTATTCCTTCACCCACTCAGTCATTTTCTTGTGTAAAGAGGAATCTGTTAATACTGGGATATTGTTTGTACTGTCACTCTCCTCTGCCAGGCACTAAGCAAGCATGCAATGAATTCAGCAGATACTTGCTGAGTACTTTTTCTGTGCTAAAGACTATTCTTGGTATAGGATGTACAATGATGAATAAAATAGACAAGCTAATTTCAGGCAGTGTGTACCAGCAAAACGTCACGGAGTGATGAGAGGGTGAGGCTGAGAACAGTGACTACTGGGTGATTCAGGAAGGCCCCTTGGAGGAGCTGACATTTAAGCAAAGCCATTGAATGTTCTCATGATACTTACTGCTGGGTGTTGGGTATGATTTACATGCCCCGATGAATTCTCCACTTGAGACTGTTTATCCTCTTCCCCCCTAAGAAAATTTGGACATGCTGTCCCAAAGGTGAGAATGCCTGGGGAAAGAGATGAATGCCCAGGAGAATGATCTTACCACATGGCTGTCTGATTTGAAGCACAATTTAGAAGTGAGCCTTGAATTCAAATTCTCCAATTTCTTATTCTAACACTGGGCAACTGAACTCCAAACTCAGTATGGGCCTGGAGCCAAATCTAGCCCCTGCGTTTCCTGACTCTATAACCTTGTGGACAACGTTAAGGCTCTACACTTCTATTTCCACACAAAATGGGGTATTCATTGGAGTCAATAAAAGTATATACCGTATTTTTCTGTGTATAAGATGCTATATTTTTCTAAAATTGTTAGACTGAAAATCAAGGGGCATTTTATACAAGGAAGTCAGTTGAGGAGGGAGTCATATGGTTGCATAAATACTGGTAAGTGATTGTCTTACTCTGCAAAATTCAAACTGAATGTAATCAGCTATGCAAAAGAGCATGGAAATAGAGCTGCAGAGAGACAATTTAGACCTTCTACTGAGTGTATGATCAGACAGTGGAGAAAACGAATTACAACTCCTTAAGATGCCAAAAAAGAAAGCCTTAAGAGGAAGAACAGTAAAATGTTTAAAATATTGATTTCTTAATTTTGGGTTGGAAAAGGGGGGAGGGGTGTCTTATACACGGAAAAATATGGTAATTAAATGGTGAATGCTTTATAAAGAACTATTAGCTTTTATTACCTTTATTGTACAGATGAGAAAGGTGAGGTTCCAGAAGGAGAAAATAGCTTAGCCCAGGTCACTCAAGAAGTGACTGGTGAGGATAAACAACAGTCATGGTAGCGTACATCTAGCCTAATGTCCAACATACAATATTCACTCAGTACTTGAGAGCTGGCGCTATTCCTGGCAATCAAAGGGCTGCCTGTTCTGTCCCTCAGCACAGGAAATTCCAAAGCTAGGTACCCAAGCCAAGTGGAGGGGATGGAATTGAATATCTCAGCCTGCCTGTCTGGGCCTCTGACTGCTGAGGGGTAGCCATCACTTAGGGTGGCCGGGCAGCTTTGGAGCTCTAGGCATTTCCTTGGGTGGGAAGCCCTCACCCTGTCCTTGAAATGGTTCTGGCCGGATAGCAGCCTCTAGGTGGTGTAGGCAAAATTTGGGACTGGTTTAGGGCAGGGACAAGACTGAGAACACAGGATTCCTTGTATTGCTGTAAAGAAAGAGGGCAGGAGGATACTGGAGACCCCATTCCCTGCTTAGTCACTCTCCGGCTCATACTCCATGATGACTTGGTTTAGGATGTTCCTCGGTGTCATCATCCTGCTGTCTGCCTTCTCGGGACCTACTGTTGCGGGCCGCCCCATGCCCAAGCTGGCTGACTGGAAGCTGTGTGCTGATGAGGAATGCAGCCGTAAGAGTTGGGGTTGGGGGTGGGGGGCTTGGATTGCCAACCTGAGTGGACGGTGTTATCATTCCCTTATATTCCTTCCCAGACCCCATCTCCATGGCTGTGGCTCTTCAGGACTACGTAGCTCCCGACTGCCGTTTCCTCACCATACACAGGGGCCAAGTTGTGTATGTCTTCTCTAAGCTGAAGGGCCGTGGTCGGCTCTTCTGGGGAGGCAGCGTGAGTCTTGGGAGGATAGAAGAAGGGGTATGGGGCTGGTGTGGGAGTGCACCTTAATTTTCCACATAAAGGAAAAATTTGAGAAGTGAACTGAAACATAATTTAGGGGTACTATTGTGATCTACTTTTACTTGTTTTGCAATAATTATAGGGCACCTCCTATGGTGCCAAGTTCTGTTCTAGGCACTGAAGATATAATTCCATGTATAAAAGGCTAATACGGAAATTGATTAAACAGCAGAATGACTGGTCACTATGATGCACACTGATCACCAGGGTGCAGATGCTCAATGCAGGAGCTGCCCCCTGGTGGTCAGTGTGCTTCCACAGGGGGAGTGCTGCTTGGCCAGAGCCTGGGCTCAGGGCTGGCAAGCGCAGTGGCAGGAGAGGCTCCAGCCTGGCTGCACTAAGGATCCCAGACTGCAAGAGGGATCCAGGACTGCGAGAGGGTGCAGGACGGGCTGAGAGAATTCCCCTTTTCCCCCAGTGCACGAATTTGCACCGGGCCCCTAGAAGCAAATAATCCTCATCCAAGGAGTGAGCATATTTTTTCCATTGATTTTAAAGGGAGTATAAAGAAGGAGGTGGGGAGGAGGAAGAAGAAACATCAATGTGAGAGACAAACAGATTAGGTGACTTCCACATGCTCCCTGACCAGGGCTGGGAATCAAACCTGTAACCCAGATATGAGTCCTTGACCAGGAATTGAATCCTCGATCCTCCCAGGCACAAGGCACCCTAACCACTTAGCTTACTGGCCAAGGTGCAAATAATCCCTTTTATTCTAATGGAAGAAGACAGACCATCAAAGGTAACAGCAAATGTGCTTCTTTGAAAATGAATGTGAGTGAATGGGTGACTACATCAGGTGGTCAGGGAGGCTTCGGAACAGATGGCTTTAAGCTGAGATCTGACTGACAAAGATGGAGCCAACCACGTGGAGATCCCTGAAGAGCTAGTACAGTGGTCGGCAAACTCATTAGTTAACAGAGCCAAATATCAACAGTATGACGATTGAAATTTCTTTTGAGAGCCAAAAACCGACTTCTGCACATGGGCCACGAACTTTCAATCCCACGCACGTGGAATTTTGTGAAAGAGCCACACTCAAGAGGCCAAAGAGCCCCATGTGGTTTGCAAGCCACAGTTTGCCAACCACTGAGCTAGTACAAAGATCTTTAGCATTTGCAAGCTTGCCATTTTCTCAGACCCAGGCTTTTAAACCCCTTTTCCCCAGGTTCAGGGAGATTATTATGGAGACCTGGCTGCTCGCCTGGGCTTTTTCCCCAGTAACATTGTACAGGAGAACCAGATCCTGAAACCTGGCAAAATCGATGTGAAGACAGATGTGAGTGTGTTGGGGGCTGGCAGGGATCTGGAGGGAGGATCCTTGGGTTTTGATAATGAGCAAAAAAGGCTTCTACCTTTAGCTGCCTAGAAGCCTAGCTGTGTATATTGAGACAGGTTTTTTGTCTCAACTTTCTCATCTGTAAAATGGGGCATGATTTCTAAGTCCTGTTGCACTTAAGAGGTGCAAGATAACAGGGCTCTGGGCTATTTTGCATTGCACTTGTGTGGCCAAACTTAGCCCCTAAGGCTACAGCCTTTGCTAAAACCCCTAGATCCCTTGTGGTGTGACCACTGGTTTTGTCTCCACTGTATTCCCTTTCTCTTTTCCAGAAATGGGATTTCTACTGCCAGTGAGCTCAGACTACCGCTGTCCCTGCTGTTTATTTCTCCAGCTTTATGCAAATACATCAGCCAAGTACCAAAAAAAAAGTTATATCCTAGAACACCAATAAAATAAAAAATTTTAAGCAGCTGTATTCATGGTGCAACTGTTTGACTTTTGAATTTTCAAGCAGCTACTGTTTAACTTTTGAATTTTTGGTCATCTATGAGGTGACATAAAGTGAATTTTTATCTCCATTTTTAAAGTTTTTATTTTCATTTCTCTTAATGTGAATGGAAACTCTTTTCATTATTTTTAAAATATATTTTACAGAGATCTTTGCATGTCTTTGCTCATTCTTTCAGCTTTTTTTTATTTTTTCCTGGATTTTCAGAGTTCTTTACTTACTAAATAGATTCACTCTTCAACTGAATTTATTTCCAAGTCTGATGTCTGTATTCTGAATTTTTGTTTATGCTGCTTTTAGACATACAGACTTGTAAAAATTATTTTTTACATATAAAAATTCATTTACCAATCATTTATTTTAATGTTTTTGTACTTAAGTCATTGTTAGAAAGGCTTTACCCATCCTAAGTTTATAAAGAAATTCATCCATGTTTATTTGTAGTGCATGTATGGTTTTAATTTGTATATTTAAGTGTCCTATCTATTTGCAGTTTATGCTAGTGGTTTATATGAAATATGACTCCTACATAATATCTTTTAAAAATGACTATGTCAACTGAGATTGAAAAAGAAAACAATTACTATTTAGTTGTTCCAAAATCATTTATTAGAAAGTCCATCTTCTTCCCAGTGATTTGAAATGTCATCTTATTATAAATTACACAACCTTGTCTACTTAGGAATTTCTCTGGATTCCTACTGTTTCATGGGCATCTCCATCTATTCATGAATCAGCACCACACTATTCTCAGGAAAGAGATTTATAGGATTTGCCCTCTTTCTCACTATATTTTTTTGTTTGTAATTTTCAGAGCTATTCTTGCATGCTTATTCTTCACATACATTTAAGAAATGGAATAGAATTTGTGTAGCAGTGGGAGAAAAAGAATGATAATTTTTCTCCTGGTTCATGGGTCGATGCACAACCACTGAGCCACACCCGCTAGGCATATTGGAATCAAATTAAACGTATATAATAGCTTGGCACAAGCTATATTCAAAATGTAGTAGTCCTCTGGACAGTGCTAGGAAATTATTACTTGGCTTCCAGATATTCATTCCCACTTAAGAAAAGAGTAACTGTTGGGAGAGTCAACCTTCTTCCATCCTCATACATGTGGTTTGGACAGAGCAGACCCCAACTCTCCAAAGGCTGTGACTGCGGCTTACAAGGGTCTGTGGGTTCAGCTTCTCTCACTGACCCTACATGTACCTCAGCAGGGGGCAGATTGTGTGCTGCTTTGACTGCCACCATGTATCTCCCGTCCCACAGGCTCAATTACATGACTGCAATGCTCTTTCCTTTTTAAATCTGGGTGAGGGCTTTTAATTGCCCAGGACTAGAATAAGGTAGAAAGGATACCATAAAGCTACAAAGCCTAGGGAAGAAAAGGATATGTCTGCCAGGGTCGATTTGGAAGAAAGGCTCACTCTGTGGAAGCCCCCATCACGCTGCAAAGAAGACTGAACAATGCTATGCAGAGACTACATGACAGACCCTCACAGAGAGGAACAGGCAGGACCCAGACATCTGGCACCAACCACTGGGCAGGCTCCAGGCTCCAAGCCTCCTCTGCCATCAAGGGGAGCTGAGGGGAGATATCCACACTAAACCCAGCCCAAATGCAGATTCCTGAGCAAAACAAATGTTTTCTTTTTAGTTTTGTTAAGCCATCAGCTCTTTAGCACTAGAACAGGCCCTCTTCGGCATCACTGCCACAACATTCTGTCCATCCCTCCACCCACAGCCATCTGATCCATCTGATGATCCACCACCATCATCTGATCACTGATGCTTCTGTCTCCTCCAGCAGAAGCAATAAATCTCGTCTCCAATACTGCTGACTCTCACAAACAGGGGATCTCAATAAGTAATCATCTGAACTGTCAAGAGAGAGGCAAAGAAAGGAGGAGTCCTTGCATGTGTTATGAAATTTGGGTTCCTGGAGCTTGAGCACCTGCTACTGGCTGATGCAGTATCACAAACTGCCCTATCGGTAGCCTGTGGTTCATGCCTTCAGCTAGCATAGTCACCACTGAGTTGAGAGATACTAGTGCTTATTGGTTATCAATAAGCTCTTAGTCCAGTGTTTCTCAACCTGTGGGTCGTGACCTCTTTGGGGGTCAAATGACACTTTCACAGGGGTCGCCTAAGACCATCGGAAAACACAGGTATTTACATTATAATTCATAACAATAGTAAAATTACAGTTATGAAGTATGGTTGGGGGTCACCACAACATGAGGAACTGTATTAAAGGGTCACGGCATTGGAAAGGTTGAGAACCACTGTCTTAGTCGATTCAGGCCCAAGAACATGACCACACAGCAGTGTGACACATTCAGAGAGGGCCATCTGTGATAAAGACCAGAGAACCCTGGGCTCAGAAGACCAGGAAGAAGCACCAGAAGCTCTGACCTGGGCAGTGTCCTGAAGAGATGCAGCCACTTCTGCTCCTGATGGCCTTTCTTCTGGCCCCCAAGGCGCAGGCAGGTGAGTGACTGACCCCCACCATAAGCCCAATGCCATGCGGCACTGGCAAAGCCCAGTTCACATGCTACACTCAGACACATTCTGGCTCTGGTCAAACCCAGATACTTTCTCAACTCTAGATCCCGCCTCCCTCAAAAACCAGCAAGACTAATGCTGAATGAAAGCAGCAGGGATGGCAGGGCAAAGGGCTGCTCCTAAGGAGGGCCCGTGGGTGCTCTCCTGTCCCTTGTCATCTGGAAAGTGGCCTCTTTTTCAAAGGCATCTGGAAGAAGGTTGGATGCTCAAAGGAGAAATAATTCCATAGGAAATTGCAGCTTCGCAAAGGGATAAGCTTCTGTAATCAAAGCAAGGCCCACAACATTCTAACTCAATATCTTAAAATGTATCCTCAATCTCTATCCCCTTCTCCAAGCTTTGTAAACAACCTGAGAATTCAGTTGATTCCACAGTCCCCAGAGGCTAGATTAGTCTCTAGTTCTCTCAGGTAATTTATCAGTCCCACTGTTCTGAATAATACAAACCAGCAGGAACTCTAAGAGTCTGGGAACAAACGGAGAGAGAACCAGGGATCCTGAGGGTAAGAATTTTCTAAGATCTACAGGCACTAAACTGCATGTTCCAAACAGAAATCTCATTGCCCACATGCATGGCTTCAACAGAAATGAAGGGGTCAGGATTGCCCTTTGTCAGAGGGAGTATCTCAGGGTTGGTTCATGTAGCAAACCAGGAATGTTGCCCAAGGAACCTGCAGGACATCTTCTTGGTTATGGCTGATGACTACAGACATCACTATCTGCCACCCAAGTCCTCCCCACCAGCCCTTGTCTATCCCAGTCTCCCCCTCTCCAACCTCTAGCACCATGGCACAACAGGCAGAGTAGAATTTTTCTTGCAGTGAAAATCATCGGGGGTCATGAGGTCAAGCCTCACTCTCGTCCCTACATGGCATTTCTTCGGATCAGGATTTCAGACAGAAAATGATGTGGGGGTTTCCTTGTGCGTGAGGACTTTGTGCTGACAGCAGCTCACTGCTGGGGAAGGTGAGGAGTGCAGCCTGGGGTCCACCCTTCTGCAGACATCTCACAGGGAACCCTCTTCTCAGGGGCTGAAGACCTAAGGTCACTGAGGAGCACTTCAGAGGACAGGTCAGTTTGGGGAAGCGGACAGATTAATGCAAGTGGCCTGAAGATCAAAGGGGTTCTGGAAGGAGGCCAAGGTTGTGCTCTGAAGACCAGCGTACAAATGTGAGAGATTCACAGCTTTGCTTAGAGACAGGCAAGCTCAGGTTGTGACTGAGCACCCAAGCTCTGCTCCAGGAAATAACACCTAGCCTGAGCTGCCAACAAGCACAAGGCACAGGCATGCTCAGTCCCCTGCCCCATCCCTTAGAATTTCTTTCCACTCCAATCCTGCACTGCCCCCAGCTGCCCTCTTTCCTTCCTGGCCCCTGGGCTGTATCTGCTGTGCCTCCATACCCTGCTGTCTCTGTGCAGGTCCATCACAGTCATCCTGGGTGCCCACAACATCAGGAAATGTGAAAGGACCCAGCAGGTCATCCCAGTGAAAACAGCCATCCTCCACCCAAACTATCATCCCAAAGTCAATGACATCATGTTGCCGCAGGTAGGGCTCATCCTTCCATTGGCTCTTGCACACCTTCAGCTTGGGGTTTCTCATCTCCTGTGACCTCCTGCTTGTCATCCCTCCCAGTGTGAGCCCTTTCCTTGTTCCAGGGCTATAACTGTCCTGGAGTCCTGGGCCCTTGCTCAATGAGAATTCCTGTCCTCTGTCTTCAGCTGCAGAGGAAGGCCACCCTGACTGCCGCCGTGAGCCTCCTCAGGCTGCCCAGGAGTGGAGAGCAGGTGAAGCCAGGGATGGTGTGCAGAGTGGCTGGCTGGGGGCGACTCGACCTGACCACCTCCACAGCCACACTGCACGAGGTAGAGCTGGAAATCCAAGAGGATGGGCAGTGCATCTCTTGCTACCGACGCCGTTTCAACAGAACCACAGAGATCTGTGTGGGGGATCCAGAAAAGAATCAGTCTACTTTTAAGGTGAGATCTCCAGTATTGTCCATGCCCAGCCCGGGGCACAACCAAGCTTGCAGGGGGAACTAGCCATAATCCTATGTCCTCTGCCTTTCCACCGTCTAATCTCTCATCCTGTCTCTCCGGGGAGTGGAGGGGCTGTCCCCACAGCCACTGGTGGGCAAAGGCTTTCTTGACAGAGCAAAAGAGACCTTCAGAGTCAAATGGAAAACACCAGACCTAAGGAAGGAACAAGGCCTGCCCTGACCCTGATCTCCCACAGGGACCACACACTCTAGAGCAGCAAGCAGTCTAGGGCCAGGAGAAGGCCCAGCTCAATGTTTCCTCTCTCTGCCCACAGGGCGACTCTGGAGGCACCCTGGTGTGTGACAACATGGTCCAGGGTATTGTCGCCCTTTGGGGGAAAAATGGAAAACCTCCTCATATTGAAATGAAGACCTCCAGCTTTCTGCCCTGGATAGAAAGAACAATGAGACATTTCCAGAGTCCAGACTGAGGCACCCCAGAACTGATCTATTTGCCTCCTCTGGGGCACAGGCCAGAACTACACTGTGCAGAGGAATTGAGGGGAGGCTTCCAGACATGTAATAAACTTGCATCTCTAGAATGGAAGTCACTTATTCCTCCTGTATTCACCAAAACATGTGTTAGTTATCTGCTCTGTGTGCAGCAACCATCTGTTCACATTTCCCATCTGTTAGAGTTTCCCTCTTCATGGAACTACACGTTCCATGTCTAGAATAAAATTCATGCTGCCCTGCTACCCAGCTCCTTCCCAGTACTGCTTCCATTGTCAGTTCCCCTGCCAGGCCTAAGGTAAGCTTCATCAGGAAAGGGAAGACATCTGCCTCCCAGAAGTGACCCTCTTCTAGGGGACCATAGTGCCCTTCTACTTCAAGTCCCACTTACACCTTACCCTATGCAGCCCCGGTGCAAATATGCAACATAAAAGAATCCAGAAATTGAATGGAGGGTCCTGTAAGAAGCTTTCAGATAAGGGGCCACTTCTCCACCCAAAGAGCAATTGGTGGGAAGGTTATGGAAAGGTATAGCTCACCCTATGCAGCCCTTCCACTACCCATCAGAGCAGGTTAAGAAGGTCAGGAGGCCTTTCATTACTCTCAGGCCCAGAGAGAGTGCTTGGCATAGCCCTGTCTTGAGCCCAGAGCCCAGTGCAGCCCCTGGTGTCTTGGCAGCCCATTCACTGACACCCAACACTGACCTTGAGGGTGCTCTTTCATATCCATCTCAGCCAGCCTCTCTCCACCTCCCATTGTGTGTGTGTGTGTGTGTGTGTGTGTATCAAAAGGAAACCCAAACCTTTATTATATGACTAGATTAAGAACAGGAATCTCATGTTAAAACATACTTCAGAAGGACAAGCTAAAAACAAGTATTTTGCTAAACATCTGCCATTGGTGGGTGTACTTCAGCTTTGAGAAAATGTCATTTGGGTATTAAAAAATATAGTACATATTCATCACAGAAAAAGAGTTAAATGAGGACCGTGTAGATTTAAAAAAAAAATGAAAATTACCTAGACCTCCACCATGCAGAAATCATCATCACTGATCCTTCAGCAAGTTCCTCTATGTGCTCATTAGGTGCTGCTCCTTGCACAGAGCTGGGGTTGGGCTGTTGAGAACTCCTAGTGCCTCCCTTTCCATTGCTCTTCCTCTGTGGTCACACTGGTTGAGAGTGTTAAGATCATCTGTTTGCAAATGTATGTAACTGCTAGGCCCAGGACATCAGAGACAGGGTTCTCTGGACCCTGGAGCCAGTGAACGAAAGCCTAGGACTTCTGTTCAAAAATTGTGGGGTAAGAGAAGCCCTCTGTGTCATACAATATTTACATTTACAGAGGAGATTCTAAATATTCCAAAAATAAGAGTTTGGAGTGGTAGCAAAAGAGGAAAGGGAACTACCATTTGGGGTATTACGATGTGTGCTGGCCACCTGGTCCTCAGGCGAGTCCACCCTCTACCTCACACCACCAAGCAAACCCCTCCCCTTAACCCTTCCCTCCTCATACCCCATCCACAGATTCTCCGTCAACTGCAGCCGATGTCAGCTTCTCAAGGGCAGGAGCCACATCTCTCATATGCCTGGACTTGGCCTGTTAAATGATTATTCATGATTTCATCAGCATGGAAAAGAGCCAGGAGCCCAGACATGGAAACAGGCTGGGTTTAATCACTGAGGGACTTCTGAGGTTCTAGCCCCCTGCTGGCTGCAGCCAAGGCCCTCACCTTCTTATTCCTCTTCTTGCACCTTTTGGCTTAGCAATGGGAGTACAAATGTGGTGGCAGTGCCATTGTCACCTAACCAAACCTGAGAACTTCCACAAACACCTGGTGTGATGACACCCAGCAAAACTAGAGGAGTGCAGTCAAGGAAGGCCGGGAAGTCACTGAGCCACACTTCCCTGTTTCCCTCAGGGGTTTGTGTCTAAACACAAGAAACACCAGTAGCTCTGACCTGGACAGGCCTCTGGGGAAGATGCAGCCACTTCAGTTCTTGTTGGTTTTTCTTCTGTCCCCCTCCTGCCTCCTAGGTAGGACTGGTAAGTGACCATCCCCATTTCAGAGGTCTGAGCCCACCCCCATCAAACCCCCTGTAATCCTGTCCCTTCTGCCCTGCATAGGCAGGGATTTTTCCTCCATTTGCGCCCAGGAATTCTGAATGCCTGGTCCCACCCCACCCCAGACTATCAAGTATGATGCTAGATAGATACTCAACAAGGATGGCCATGAGAAAGGCGTGCACTAAAAGGTTTAGCAGCTGTTAGCCTCTCTCTTATCATCTAGAAAATGAGTTTTGTAGAGAAAAGCATTTGGTAAAAGATATGAAGTATAAAAGACATTATTAAAATTCCTAATTCAGACCCAGAAAAGGGCACCTCAGACAAACCAGCTACTGTCATGGAAGTGGTCGCTGGACCCTGCTTAAGAACCAGTTAAATTTCCCAGGAGGCGTAAGTTGGATGCAGTCTCTCAGCATCTTCCATTGCAGTGAGCAGGTGTCACAATAAAGTTCTCTAACACAAGAACACACCACACCTGGTCTCCTCCTCATCTTGAAAGTGAATGCAGGCCATGCCCATACTGACCTTAGATGTGGCTAGATGACGGCACAGAAGCTCCCTGGATGCCTTGGCTCTGCCCCAGCCTGAGCTGCCCATGTCTAGCCCCACTTCCCCTGCTTCCCAGTCCCTCAGCTGCTCCACTCTCTCTGGCTGTGCCCTCACCCCATCCTGGTGGCCTTGAATCCCATCAAACATCAGGCAAAAGCTAATTGGAATCCATCATTCATGCAGCCAACAAATGTTTACTGAGAACCATGCATGTATTAGGCACATGGAATAGATTATTAGAAATAGCACCAACACAGGCTCAGAGTATCAGGAGACACATTGAGTCCTGTTCTACTACCTGCAAGATAGGCCTTGTGTCCTCCATACGTGTGTCTGAGGAAGACTTGGAGAGCAAGCACTGTACCCCTGTTCTTAGAGGTGGATTCTGATGCCTGAGGTTCAGATAAGGTTACTGGGCCACAGTGGGACCTAAGAGACCCTCCCTTCATTGTCTTTAGGGCACCTAGACCATCCACCTCTATCATCTCCTTCCTAAGCCTTCCCTCCTGATCACAGACACTGCCAGTCACCCACCTTCAATCCTTAACCTTCAGAGGGAACATGAAGCCAAGCCCCACTCCAGCTCCTACATGGTCTATATTTTCACATTCAAGATGAGGAGATCAGGTGTGGTATGTCCTTGTGAGAGTGAACTTGGTCCAGACAGCTGCTCACTGCAGTAGAAGGTGAGAGGCTACAGCCAGGTTACACTGTCTGAGACCCTTACAAGGACCCTGTCCTTCATCCCAGGAGCTGCAGCCCAAGGCAGCTCCCGGACTTCTAGTAACTCAAGCCCACAAGACTTCATCAGAGAAGCCTTCTGAGATCATGACCTGGCAATGAAAGGCAAAGAAATAGGACAGGTTAGCTTTGGGCTCAGAGGGTCAGAGGTGACAGCAAGTGATGTGGTTGAGAAGAAAGGGAGGGACCACATTGGACAAATAAAACTGTGGTGAATGATGAACGCATGCATTAGAGTAAAAATGCAAGCACAAGTGATTTTGTGATATTTTCTGAGTGCAAGAGAGAACTTCCAACTCCTTAACCGCAATGTCATTAAGAAGCAGAGTCACTCAGCCCCCTGGTTCCTGTGGCCTCGATTTCCCCTACCCTGCCCCAGCTGTCACCTGCCCTTTACTGCTACTGTGCTGTATCTCCTATGACTCTACCACTCACCCACCTCCATCCCCCAGACTCCACTCTGCTCTCAGTGCAGGTGAGTCAGTGTCACCTGGGGGCCCACACCATCAAGAAACAGAGGAAGACTCAGCAGGTCATCCTGGTGAAAAGAACCATCCCACTAACTATAATTTTAGAAGCTTCTCCAAAGACATCATGCTACTGCAGGTAAGAAAACCTGCTCTTCTAGCAGTTCTGGGTTCTCGCTGATCCTCCTCTCACTGTTATGTGTTTCTTCATTTCTTCCTTTCCTCGTTGTCTGACCTGTCTCCATGGTTCAGGGGTGAAGGAAGACACTGCAGCTTCATCTCAGTGTCCAGGCCCAAAGGCCATGGGCAGACCCGGACTCTCTTGCCTCTTCCCCATCAGCTGGAAAGAAACATCAGATTATCTAATCCTGTGAAGCCCCTACAACTGCCCAGGGGCGAGGGCTGGTGAGGCCAAGACAGAAGGGCACTGTGGCTGGCTGAGGGCCCATGGAGATGGAACTCTACCAACCACTGTGCAACAGCTGGAGCTGGCCATTCAGAAAAATTAGGAATGCAAATTTCACTTCCCCAGATACCCTGCAAGGTCACCAGATTTGGGAAGGCCATCCAGAAAAAAAGAAGACTGGCTTTGAAGTCAAGTTTCAGCATTTACCTTGACAGGCCCCAGGAGATAGAACTTGGGAAGCTCTGGGGTATGGGAGCAGTCATCTCTTCATGCCTCGTCCTGAAAATTGGACAACCTAGTCCACAAACCCAGTTTTTGGTGTTTTTCCTGGGTGGGTCAGGGGTGGAGGTGAGGAAGATCAGTCATCCTACAGCAGTGTTATCGCCAGAGTGTCCCTGGGTATTGGATAGAAAGGCTTAGTGTGGATCAAGCTGGAAAAGACAGTCGAAGCCAGGCTAGAGCAGGGGACCAAGGAAGCAACAAGGCCGGCCCTGACCCTGATCCCCCCACAGCCCCAAACACAGACCACCTAAACCTGTGCAGCCTGGAGGGCAGGACCCCGAGGAGTCCAGCTGAGTTTTTCTTCTTTCAGCTCACAAGGAGACGGCAGGACCTCCTCACGTGTAACAACAGGCCCAGGATATTTTCTCCTGTGGAGAAAAGAACCTCCAGGAGTCTTCATGAATATTTCAGACTTCCTCCCCTGGATACAGAGAACAATGAAGAGCCTCTAACAGCATGCATGAGACTGGCCTTCCTCTTGGCTTCACCATCCATCTGTGGGCAGTGTGGATGGAGTACAGGGCCATAATAAACACATCTCTAGAGCCAATGCCATAGAAGTCTTATTCAGAGATCCCCTTTCAATAGTGAACAACACTGCTCCACGCGCCCTCTGCTGGCAATTCTGGGCTTGCTTCCTCCTTTCTCCTGGTAGCATCCATCCTCCCCAAACCCCACGCAGTATACTTTCTCCTCTATTTTGCAAGCACACCTCTCTGGTGCTTAACCGTCTGGAAGTCCGGATTCTAAGCTTCATTTAAAAAAAATTCTCTCCCAATAAATGGTCCTCTTTGGGGACTCAGAAATTTCTTATCTAAGCTAAATTTTCTATCACCAACCACTCCCCCCCCCCCCCCCCCC
>PVJN01017882.1:0-39617 GCA_004026805.1 Lasiurus borealis
CGATAAAAGAGCATGTGAATGATATTAATGCAACTAAAGATTTTCTGTCTATAATAGAAATCACATAAAGCCTAATCTTAATTCTGTTTCAAAATTGGATGGGATTAAACCACACTTTTCTGAAGACGTCAATACATATTTGAAACATCAAGCCAGAGTTCGCCATACTATAAAAACACTTTGATTAAATTAGTTTCAGAAATTGCTCTCCAGCCAAGGAGCTATCTACTACTCACTGGATCGGGTAATAAACTTAGATCAGAGGTGCTGACAGGTGGAAGATGATTTATTGAATTGTAAGACAAGGAATTGTGAAGCATTACTAAGAAAATACACACTCTCTTCCAATGCAACATTATTTTACTTAACAAAAGCAATTTAGGAGGAAACTGTACTATTAACAGAGCAAATGCTCCCCATATATCTCTAATTCTATATATTAAAAATAATCCAGGGATGAAATCATTAGATCGTGTTACTGGCTGTAGATCAGACAGATGACTTCATAATGATCCATCTCCCTAAAATAAAGCTTTTCTCTGTCTGGTAATAATCAGAGAATTTACACTACCTGTGACCTCCAGTACTTCTGCAACCACATGTTAGCACTGTGATTTCGGTTCTTTTATCCAATTGTTCTTTGCAGTGCTCTTCCCTTTTACATATGAAAACTCAAGAAACAGAGCCACTTACTTAACTTTCTCTTCATGATCAGACTTGAATAGTTTCCTGGATTTCAATGTTTAACCAGTTTTATTGAAAATTAACACTACTTATAGCTAGAGTTTTCCCGAATAAGCAATTGAATTTAAAAAAACACACACAAAAAACATGCTTCTTCCCTAGCTGGTATGGCTCAGTGGATAGAGTGTCCACCTTCAGCCTGAAGTGTCCCAGGTTTGACTCTGGTCAAGGGCACATGGGCAGGTTGCAGGCTCGATCCCCAATAGGGGGGCATCCAGAAAACAGTCGATCAATGATTCTCATTGCTGTTTCCATCTCTCCTACTCCCTTCCTCTTGAACTCAATAAACATATATTTAAAAAACAAAACACATGTATTTAAGGGGACCTTCATGTTGGTTTAATAAAAAAAAATAGCATCTTTGGTGCTCAGGACACAGTGGTATTCAAAGTGCCCTGAGAGAGGTTAATATAATTATTTCACAATACATATGGGGACCAGCTTGGAGGTGTACCAATCAGAAAGATACGTTTTGTTTGGTCAGGATGGATTGATATTGCTGGAGAATTCCATACTCCTGCTCTTGGGTCTCTAGCTTCCAAATGGTAGTCTGAGACAGAGTCTTAGATCTGGAAAAGGGAACCCCTCACCAGCCCGCCGGAAGATGGTCTGCCCAAGAGTTTGATTCTGGCTCCAGCCAGCTCCTGGGGTCAGACGGAGGCTGAAAGAGTGGGTAGGTGGGTTCCTGTGAGATCCACATCCATGTACATGAATCCTAATGACTGTTTAGTTCCTGCGACTTCACAGAAGAGACCAGGGCCAGCAGTTACTGGACACCACAGCACTGGAAGTGGCTCTACCACGCCGCCATCATACAGCTGACGGATGGGTGCCCGGGCTCTGTTCCCACGGCTGCGCATGAGCTTTAGCGATGGGAATGGAAGCTCAGGGAAGAGGCAGACCTCTGGGTTCCGCTTAAAGAACTTTAGAGAGTTGGCCCCATTAGAGGGCCTGTGGAAGGTTCCAAGAGCCAGAAAATTTCCAAATTCCCCATAGCACCACGTACTTGGGAAATCAGTGCCAAGAGTTTTGCCCATGACCTTAATCTGGTCCTGGGCTGTTAACATTCTACACAAATGGCTCTAACCGTCATCTGCAGAATGATCTGCAGTTCATCCGAAGAGATGCAGAGCTAAACTACTCAGTTAGAGCCTGATTCATTGCTGTGGAGGATGAGACTCAGTTGGTCCTTGACCATCTGAGACCAGTATGCCATCACTGGAGTCCTAGATCATGAAGGGCTACTATCCCAACTGAGGTGGTGCCATCCAAGTTGAATAGATGGTGTGGGTCATGAGGACCCCACCTAAATAGGCAATTTGGTGAACATTAAACCAACCCGTGCCCATGTCCTTAGTAACAGATACTGAGACTCTCCCTGCCTCTTCTCACAGTTAGAGGACTTCAGGTAGAAAAGATTCACGAACCCCCGTAGAAGGAAAATATCATTAGGAAAAACTATCTCTCTCTTCCTTCATTGGACTCAAACGCCATGCTTGCTGCATAGATTCTCAACCAATACCTGCTAAAGAAACGGGTGATGGGTGAATGAGAAACTGGGAGGATGGGAGGATGGATGGATGGATGGATGGAAGGAAGGAAGGAATGATGGATGGAAGGAGGGATGGATGGATGGATGGATGGAAGGAAGGAAGGAATGATGGATGGAAGGAGGGAGGGATGGATGGATGGATGGAAGTTAGGAAGGAATGATGGATGGAAGGAAGGAATGATGGATGGAAGGAGTGATGAATGGATGGATGAATGGATGGAATGATGGATGGATGGAAGGGGGGGATGAATTAGGGCTCCTACAGAATTTGGAAAAATAATTTGATAATTTCATCCCAAATCCTGAGAATGGATTTAGGGGGTGAAGAAGGTTCTCTGATTACAGGACGATGCTGGTGCTGCCGGGGAGTTGAGAGTTTTTGCAGCGCTCTTAAATGGGCCCTTCTAGTCCTATTAAGAGATTTCCAGAAATATCTAATTAAATTACTTGGCATTCTGATGTTCTATGGAAACTATCAAAGTCAACAGACAGGCCTATTTGTCTCTACCTCTGCCCAGGCCCTCCACCTCTCCTGTGCATGTGCTGAAAACACAGGTCTCTCTCTCCGGGCTGCCTCCTCTGTCCTTCTCCTAAGAAGCTGCTGTCGCACGTTAGCAGATGGATTTAGTAGACACTTGTTTCTGGATTACAGACACTTGATTCTGGGTTACAGACAAGCAGAAAACAGTAAGTTTAGGTGCAGGTAAGAGGTTTTCCCTCTAGGATTTTACAGCTGGTTATTGCAACTTATCAACATCTGAAATCTCCAACTTAAAACTTGAATCAGAATATTCTGTGATGTACTCTGAAGCAGGCTATGTGCGTGCCATCCCTATTGGTAACTAATTACACGCATCAGATTAAAAAAAAAAAAAACAGGAAGAAGTTGTTAACTGACAAGCACTTTCGTCCCTACAGTAAGAAATACAGTAAGGATTTACACATGAGGTCACTAAAGTAGTTTATTTGCCTTTTGTACTATAACGAAGTATCTCCTAAACACAGAAGCCTAAGATTGTAGTTTAGTGTCTGCTTCCATAGGCATCCTAGAAATGTAAAAAAAAAAAAAAAAAAAAAAAAAAAAAAAAAAAAAAAAAAAAAAAAAAAAAAAAAAAAAAAAAAAAAAAAAAAAAGGCAAAAATGAGTTCAAATCGCAAAATAAAAAGCCCACGCAGGAATGTTCCGAGCGCAGGGAGAGTAAATGAGGAGTCTGAGGGGAGTGTGGGAGGTAGTGGGAGGGTGGCAGCTTTAAAGGAGAAACACCTCACTTCAAAGGCTGCTGAAACTCTCCAAGGTTAGGTATTTCCACTCCATTCTCCGGGCCTAAACAGACTCCCCTGGACTGCGGCTCGTTCATTTCCAGGCACCATCCTCCCACTGGGCTCAAGGGTCAAAGTTATCGGGGGAGTTTTATCACCACGAATAGGACTTTGTGTGGAGAATGTTCTTCTGACACAGAGTGGAATTTGGCAAAACTCGGTGCCCATTTAAAACAGTTAACAAACTTCTGAATCACATAAATTAAATCCTTCACAGAAGTTTCACCTAAATTAAACATTACAAATGTACAGCTGGAAGGCATGTTTAAAAAAAACCTCAACTGTATACATTACAACCATTAATGTGTTTGGCAGATTTTTTTTTAAAAGGCTGGGATGAATCCAAATTGACCATGTGTATGCTGTCTTTGGCAATCATATGGTTTTCCAAAACAATTATAAAAATAAAAGAAACATTTGGTCATTGCTACTAGTATATGCAATGCCTCCATAGGGTACTTTGTGCGATTGGGATAAATGCTCGAGACTTTAAAATACCTTGTAGCTCATTATTTACCAATGTCCGCCAGTTGTAAGAAGTGAAAAAGTCATGATGCGGGCTGGGTGGGAACTTAAGAATTGAATTAACTGATGTGATGAATATCATCAGAAATAGTGTCTAAACAAAAAGTTGAAGAATAAAAGGACTGAATTTGAACCTCTGTTGCTCTAAATATTTTCTTTCCTCCAACTATTGTGAGTTTTTAATGATTAGAAAAATGACCACAGATTAAATATAACAGTCAGGTCTACCGAATAGTAACCTCCTTAATTATAAAGGTATATCTGTACGCTAATCTTAGTGTCTCCCTATCTGAACATTGAGTGGTGTCAAGAAATGTTTGCATGGCATTAGAACATACGTGGACATTGGTGGTGGGAGTATTGAAGTACTCCATTCCGTTCTACTTCAAAACATTTTAAAGCTACTCCAACCATGTCACATACCATCATAATCACATCTGAGTTTACTTTTCTTTCATATTAAAAAAAAGAATTTGTAGTGCAATTCAATTCCATTTCATTAAGTGGAAGTCTCAGGTCGACTACCGTGTGCCAAACATAAAAGTTTTCCCCATATGACACACTCACTGGTATATACCGTATTTTCCGGCGTATAAGATGACTGGCTGTATAAGACGACCCTCAACTTTTCCAGTTAAAATATAGAGTTTGGGAAATACTCGGCCTATAAGACGACACCCGGGGTATAAGACGACCCCCAACTTTTCAGAAATTTTCCTGGGTTAAAAAGTCGTTTTATAAGCCGGAAAATAGGGTAAATGTTCACCATTCTACCCACACAACAGAGCCTGCATACTTCTATTTTGAAGTGTGTTAAGTACTTATCAGTGTAGACAGATCAAATATTGACCATGAGATAAACTCAACATCTTTGACAATATCCATTTTCACAGCCACACAGACTCAACATTGGGAGCATGCACGTGTTCTATCACCACTGGTCCTAAGCTCTCCATGAGATGCTCTTGAGTGTATCTGATGTGAAAGTATTGGGTCATCTTCCTATCCCAGCTGGAAAGGGAGCTGGGATGAGGTAACACCTCATTTGTTTAGAACCGGAGCAGGTGATTCATTTTGTACACAGCCCTCCTCACGCAACAGGGATCACGGGAGTAAAACAATAGTAGGAGTATTACTAGTAGTAGTAGCAGCCATAATAGCAGCATAACAGAGAAGAAGGGAGATGGATAGAGAGTTAGAAACATCAATGAGAGAGAAACCTCGATCAGCTGCCTCCTGCACATCTCCCACTGGGTGCCCACAACCAAAGTACGTGCTCTTGACCGGAATCGAACCTGGGACTCTTCAGTCCGCAGGCCGACACTCTGTCCACTGAGCCACACCGGTTTTGACTCTTTATTTTACTTTCTTCTTTAGTCCTGTTCGGCAGAATTGGCTGCTGGGGTAAATAAATCGATACTGGAATAAGCTTATGGTTTAGATATCCAGAACTTTTTTAAAAATACTGAACATTGACAATGTATTTTAAAGGGAACTCCATGGTAGCTTAAGACTCGAAGACAGATAACCGCGCCCGTGAAGGTGTGTCCTGTGCTGCCAGGACGCTGGGACACGCCTGAAATGTTCCGGCATGCACGCACGGCTCACTGTGTTTTACTGCGTGGCATTCATCACTGCGGAAACTTTATAAGCAACCCCCCAACAAACCAATATTAAGCAACAGTAACATGAAGAATAAGTGCCTCAAATTTGGGGGGGAAAAAACATGTTCTGAAATGCTTTTCTTGAATGAAAATTACTAGAATTTGAGCAATTTAGAAATCACCATTCAAGGTTTGGTGGCATTCAATGATCATGCTCTGTCTTATTTATAGCTGTTTTGTTTTGTGTTTTTTTTCAGTGATAGGGTGAAATAAACCCACTTTTTACATTTTCTATGCCTATTGTCCATCCTACAAAGACAACCGCACCGGCAGACCTTACCCGGATAAAGATCAGTGCAACCCTCAGCAGCTCTTTTATCGCCTACCACTCCCTTGTCAGAAAACAAAAAACAAAAAAACGCCTGGTATTAACTCCTATCACTCATCTTCTGGAACACTCCTCTGGAAAACTGTCATTTCCTCAGATCACTTGGGGCTCTATAACTCTCAACAGCGCTGGGAAAACGACTCTTCCCAGGAGCCCCCAGAACCAGAGGAAGGCGGTAGTGAAGTGCGGGGTGGAGGAAGCAAGCTTAGATAGAGCTGTCCTCACATTCCGGGGGGATGAATGCACCCCGGCATTTCCTCCTCAGCATCCTCAGCCCGTCTCCCAGCCGCACACACAGCTGTAAGGAACCCCCAGGCTGCGGCCCAGGTCACCTTGCATCCAAGAGCAGAGTAATAACCGCAGCACTGGAGATAAAACTCATCACTGATCTGGAGTACAGTGGTACCTCGACATACGAGTTTAATTCGTTCCATAACCTTGAGGTGTGGGAAACTATGAGACGCTCAAGTCGCGGTAAACTGGTGGGTCGTGTGCAGCCGGCCAATCCTCAAGATGACTCCTATCTCAAATGTTGCTCGTATTTCAAAGCAAAAATCGCTCACTCGACAGCTCGTATCTCAAAATCTCATATGTTAGGGCACTCGTATCTCGAGGTACCACTGTACTTCCAACAATAAAGAATTATTTTTTTAAAAGATGTTGAAAAATGCCAAAAATAAATCATAGGGGATGTAAATTGCCTCTAACCAGGTATCAGTCAGAAAAACTAAATGCCATGAGGGTCACTGCACAAAGCCTCAGAGAAACTGTTCATCTCCACCACGTTCCAGTATCTTCTACAGCTTGTAAGTCAATGATCATGAATGTCATAGAAACAGGCATGGAGTGAGGGGTAGAGGGGAGAGCATGATATAAGCAAAAATGGTGAAAATGCCTATTGGTATCATGCATGTTATCATTAGCATGGGGAGGCCTTATAAAGTATAATCACTGTTATTTATGAGGTCAGATGGAGTATTAGACTGCCGTGTTTTCCAGCGTATAAGACGACTAGGCGTATAAGGCGACCCCCAACTTTTCCAGTTAAAATAGAGTTTGGGACATACCTGCCCTATAAGATGATACCTGGCATATAAGACGACCCCCAACCTTTCCAGTTAAAATACAGAGTTTGGGCTATATCTGTCCTATAAGATGACAACTGGCATATAAGATGACCCCTAACTTTTGAGAAGATTTTCCTGGGTTAAAAAGTCGTCTTATACCCCGGAAAATACGGAACTTTAATCTCCTGTGTCCCCTCTAACAGGTGCCCCTCTGTGCTGCTGTGATCTGTTATGTCTCTGTCTATAATGTCCTTCTCCAACGCCCCTTCAGTAAGCCCAGTTCAATGATGGCTGCAGGAAGAGGGCATCATGGGGGGGCAGCATAAAGTGGGGGATCCCAGAGATGAAAAAAGACACTTCTCCTGGGAGACAAATTAATTCTGTCTCACCATCTCTAGCGTCTTCCCCCTCTGAGAGAGCATTGACAATGCAATTTTATCCTTGTAAATATGCCCATAATTTTTTTTTCAGAGGAGGAAGCACTTTTATCACACATATTGTGTAGGCACAACATGGAAGAGATGAAATCACCATCTCTGAAAACCGCAGATAACTACCGAATACAGATACATCAATCCCCAAAGAAAAGGACCAGATTCAATGGTGTTTTGACCTTCCAAGAAACGTGTGTTTGTGACTGTGTTGTGGAGGAAGGGCTACGCACACAGTTAATAAGAGCCCAATACGTAACTCTCCACGTTCATGGTGGTGGCTTCGTGTCTAGAATGTTGGTCTCACCGCATGGTCACTGCCAAGGACTCCTACGAGGCCTCTTTAGCTGTCAGACAGAGCATCACTCCACTCTGCTCAGACTCATTCCAAAGAAATCCGAATAAAATAGCCCCTGCTCAGTCATCAGCGTATGACGAAGACTCAGAGGTTCACAGTGGGTGTCTTCCCTGCACCGGGAGAAAACCAGGCCCGTTTTCCTTGGCAGAATGGATTCTTCCCCCTCTCGCTTTGGCATTCTGGTCGCAGGGTTGTGGTTTCTGATTTTCCAGCTGAACAATCTCTGGGGCAGAAATACTATTGATTGGTTTATAACTGTAGAATGGAGGCGTTGTGACGATCGTTATCTTAGATTTGATAAGTGTCTGCAAAATGACGACCTCTCCTGAGGACAGAGATAATGAAAATTGCCCAAACCAAGAGGATCCGCACTGACATACTTGTCTTAGCGGACATGACGGTATTTATTTAACGTCGCCCCAGACTGCCTGGAACAGGGAGACTGCACTGAGCAGAGCGGTCCCTGAAGGTTGGTCTATTTGTGATCTCAGCTTGTGGGTGCCACTAATAAACTGCGAGGCCTCAGCCAGAGATCGGCAAACTATGGCCCTCGGGCCAAATCAGCCAGCGCCTGTTTTTATCCTTCCACTGGCACGAAGCCACACCCCTTTGCTTATGTATTGTCTGCGGCTGCTCCAGTGCCAGGGCAGACAGAAACCGTGGGGCCTGCAAAGCCGACCACCACTCGAGGACATTTTCCCATTGATGTTTAGAGAGAGGGGGGACAGAGAGAAACATCGATGAGCGAGAAACACAATGACTGGCTGCCTCCTGCACTCGCCCCAACCAGGGCCCTGGCCGGGGAGGAGGAGACTGCAACCGAGATACATGCCCTTGACCGGAATCCAACCTGGGACCCTTCGGCCCTCAGGCTGATGCTCTATCCACTGAGCCACACCCGCTAGGGCAAGTCAACAATTTTCAGTAGCACATGGCTCTTCTACAATGTTTGTTAGCTCTGGCCTTGATGAATTAATCTGGGTCTCAGTTTCCCCGTTTGTCACCGAGAGGTTGGGTAAGATTAAAGTTTTCAACCAAGTTTGGAGACCGAAATTGACTGGCGAGTTTGGGGGAGTCCCAGGGCCTGAGCTTCGGCACCCTGAGGATCTTGCTCCACTGAGCCCGGCCCCTGCTCACGGTGATCTCTGCGGTCAGAGCGAGAACCACAGGACCGGACAATGACAGAGGTCCTTCAGGTTCACAACACGAAACTCTTTAACATACACAGTGTTGCCATAACTGCTGTGGCTCAGCGGATAGAACGTCGGCCTGCGGACTGAAAAGTCCCGGTTTGATTCCAGTTGGTTGTGGGCACATCACCAGTGGGGGATGTACAGGAGGCAGCTGATGGATGTTTCCATCTCATCGATGTTTCTAACTCTTTCTCCCTCTCCTTTCCTCTCTATAGAAAAATCACTAAAATATATTTTAAAGTAATAATAAAATAAAATAAAATAAAATACAGTGTCCGCCTGTGGAACAGACACGGGATGCTGCCTGAAGCGCTCCGGCCTCAGCACTGAGACCCGCACTCGGTTTACGCCATCCCCCGTCTGCCGCTCCGGGGCTTCAGTCTCCCGTTTTGACAGACGACGCTGCAGAGCTACGTGAACATCGCCAGCTCCTTTGGGAGGCAGATTCCAAACGGACCAAGACACTTCATGAACTTTGGATCCATGGACATAATCCCCTTGGAATTATCACCATGAAACCCGTTCGGCGTCACATCGAAGCCACTTGGGGGAACATCTCAGCTGCCAGCCCGCCCTCCGCGGACTCCCCACTCGGGGGAAGGCCTCCAGCTGTCTGAGCCACACAGCTCCACCCGCAAGGTCACCGAACACGAGCTGCCAGAACGGGGAGGACTGGGCCGGCAGAGCATCAGCTGTACCACGCGTGGTCGGGAAGGATGGGGAATGTTTAATTAACCCTGGGAGGCTGGCTGCTGCGGCAACAGCCCCAAGGACGGCATGCGGGCACGTGCGGCCCGGGCTGTCAGACAGGCCAGGCCCCGGAGGGGGGGCGGCGGGGAAGAAGCCGCCGGGCACAGGGCCTTGGGGTGGCTGCCAGCCTGCCGCTCGGGGCGACCACGGTGGTGGGAGGGGGGTTGCAAAGGCCAGGCTTTCTCCCTCTCCAACGGGTGTGGTGTAGGGTCACGCCACAAGGCAACGCCCGAGAGTGAACCGAGCCTTCCCTCTGCGCTGCCGGCAAAATGCTCAGGTTCCATTCGGGGGCGTCAGCCTTGGTACCACGGACATCTAAGGCCAAAGGGTTTCCTGCCGTGGAGGCTGTCCTGCGCCTTTAAGAGACTTGCAGTGTCCTTGGCCTTGACTCACTAGATGCCAGTGGCCGCCCTGACCCCCAGCTTGTGGTAACCAGGCAATGCTGTACGCTAAGCTGACTGGAAGGTCTTATGAGTTCTCATCATCCTGCCTCACAATGGAACTGAAGCTAACTGCACTGAAACACAGGGAACGAACTACCGTGTTTTCCGGCGTATAAGACAACTTTTTAACCAGGAAAATCTTCTCACAAGGTGAGGGTCATCTTATATGCCGGGTGTCATCTTATAGGGCGGGTATATTCCAGACTCTAGATTTTAACTAGAAAAGTTGAGGGTTGTCTTATACACTAGAAAATACAGTATATACACAAAAAGTGTGCATGCGGGGGCGGGGATCAGCGTGCATGTATATGTATACAGTATTTTGTTCTATCTCTTGTGAATGGCAAATATTTCACCATCCCTACCTGCACTAAATTTTTTAAAAAGCCAAGTGGTCTTTTTTTTGGAATCAGTGGGGAGCAATGTGTAGACTCAAAAATGAGTGCAGAGACGTGAAAGGCAGTAGTTTGCTTGCTTATGTATTCAAAATTCCAGAGAATGGCGGGTGGGTTACGGGTTTCCTTTTTGTTTAATCTGATGGACAAATTCCACTGACAGAATAGAGACTATAATCTGATGAAATTATTATGTGCTGTTTCGTTTGTTTCAACAAGTATTTAGTGCTGATAAAATACCTTGTCGTTGAAAAAAACGTTCCAGCCACTGAAAATGAGTAATCACACGCAAAAGAGCTATAAAATACACTCTGGGCTTGAGAAACGGACAAGTGATTGGGGCAGGAAGGCTGCACCCAGAGAATGTTTAGAAAATAACATGGGACGGAATGAGAAAGGAATGGCAAACACGAGATGGAATGTCGGAGATTACAGAATTTGATGGAAAGCTATGCTAGGGTAGCGTCAGTGAGTCAAGAGTTGGTCCTTTTAAGAACAATCTGGTTCTGGCCGGTGTGGCTCAGTTAGTTGGAGCGTTGTCCAGAACAGTCTGGAGTTAACCGAGGAAGGGATGGAAGGATTGAGAAGGGAGGTTATTCACTTTTATTTACATAAACTTTGGATTGTCTGACTTCTGAGAAGAATCTAGACTGTCTTCAGAATTGCACAAAAGGCTTCAAATTTGGAATAAAGAGGTTCCGCCTTACCGCGCTTCTCCCGCCCCCTAGATGTGGGCGAGACACGTGGACCTGTGTATCATCTCATTTCACCCTCCCAAGCTCCCTAATGAGCGGGAATCAGTGTTCTCATATCTTTGCAGGGGATACACGGTGGTTCCCAGGATCGCACGGTACTTGAAAGTGCTTTGCAAACTGTCAGCTGGAGATCTACCAACGCCAGTTATTACTCTTGATGCTCGCTGGTTCTTGGTGTGGAACCCACAAATACCCACGAAGCACACCTCACGACACCTTCAGGCGGCATCTAGAAAGATAACTCCTCCTTCCTCTACTACCTGTGGCCTTGGCTGGCAAGACTGTCTTCTAGAACAGTGGTTCTCAACCTGTGGGTCGAGACTCCTTTGGGGGTCCATTGACCTCATCACAGGGGTCGCCTAAGACCATCAGAAAACACAGATATTTACATTAAGATTCATAACAGTAGCAAATTACAGTTATGAAGTAGCGACAAAAATAATGTTATGGTTGGGGGTCACCACAACATGAGGAGCTGTCTTAAAGGGTCGCGGCATGAGGAAGGTTGAGAACCACTGAGCTAGAAGAATGGAGCAGCATGAGAACTTGGCCTAAAATGCTCCCGGATGAAGTTCCAGAACGAGAGAGAAACTGGACCATCTCGACCTGGATTCGGCAGCTCAGGGGCGAGAAAGCATCGCCCTCCAGGCTTCTCTGGGGCGTGTGAAGGAGTTCCCCGTGCCTCCTACCTCTTCTAGAAGCGACGGTCATAGCGAGCATCAGTCTGCAAGCCCTCACTTCACTCCTGTGCGCCTTCCATCTGATGGCACCCAGCTCAGCAACTGAGCTTGGGACAGCCATGTCAAGGATCCGAGGAGGAGGAGATAACCCTCTTACCAGGCCAGCACAGTCATCCTGACAGCCACGTCTGTAAAAATTCCATCCCACATAAAGCCCCCCCCCCCAGCTGGCGTGGCAACACAATGGCTCTTCCTCCCGTTGCCACTCACACCTTCCCACCAATTATCATCCCCCCAAGAGTCCTTTCAGAGCGGAAACGCCATAAAGTGCTCCTGAGCCTGGGCGTTTACCTGACTTAGCCCGTTCAGGAGGGAACAGACCTCGGAGGACAGCGCGTGAGGAGAGCGAGCGGTCCGGCCAGGACAGCAGACCCTCAGCAGGAAAGGGTCAGGCCCAGCTCTGATCACGGATGGGAACTCCCCTCTCCCTCACCTGCCACCCAAAGGAACGCACAGGGTGGAGGCCGCTGTCTGCCCCTCCGGACGCTGCTGTTCACTGACATCGGTCTCCGCTTCAGCTTTGGGATTAAGCGATGTACACCTACGTCAGCGAGTGTTACTGTTATTCCGACTTAAAACCACCTCATGGACTGTGTGCCAGGACCTCCTTCAGAGCCCGGTTTTCTGTTAGAATTAAGTTAGAATTAAGTTTGTTATTCACTTCTACCTCCCAGAGTTCACCAGGGCTTAGCTCATTAGCTACCCAGATATTCCGGGGGGAATAAATAAGGGTTCTTTCCTCCTTTTTGTGAAGGAGGGGGGGGTGTGATAAGGCAGATGGGGGAACTGTTGGTTTATAAAGGCACAGAGCGGATAGAAGCTTCCATGCTTTCCTTATGAATGAGAACCTAGTCTATCCCAATGGGAATAAAAACCGTTATTTTCCTGCTTTCTCCCTCCGTAAGCAGTAACGGAGATAGAAGGAGGAGACCGATGATAATACTGCAGTTCTAGGTATTCTGTCCCCGTGGGCACAGGACAGAGCATGGAGAACAAAACACCTCAGGCCACTACAAAGGCGGGGGAGGGGGGGAGGCACTGGACACTTGTCCCTTCTGCAAGCCTTTCACTTCAGAGCGCCCCTCCCCCCTAGTCCTAACCAACCCTGACCCCCTCCCTTCCTTCTGCCCATTCTGCAGAAGACAGCTGCTAACCGCAGCCCCAGGCCAGCGTGGACCCGTCTTCCCTCCTACACCGAAGGCCACCCACCTCAAACAGAAAGCTGCCCAGCTGAGCGTGGGATTGGTCCAGTCTGCCTGCGCACAATGTCACCTGCATCTGTCACATCTGTCTGCGTGACTGAATGTGACCGTCACGGCGTAAACCCGAATGCCGGCTTCCCTCCACCATCAACACCTATGGCGTGGATTCCGTCAGATGAACCAGGGACACAAGCCTAGCTCGTCCTCCATGAACTTCCAAATGGAGCTTGTTTTGAAAGCCATTTCTTGAGTCCATCACTCACGGCTTCTGGAGAGTCCATTTCCCCACTTAGCCTGGTTAGAAAGAAGGCGAATCAAAGTCTCCGCCCAACTCTTAATTCCCCACGTCAGTCAGACACCAACTGGCCGCAGAGCCAGTGAGCATTCCATGAAACTGTCAGGACATTCATGATTGGATCATGCAAGTTAAGTCTTTATTGTAACAGCAAATGCCCAGATATAGTAACACCTTGTGTGCACGGAACACTTACCATGTGCCAATCACCATGCCAGACACTTTACGGGCATTTTCCTTTTGGATGAGAAATATAAAAGGTCTTTTCCTCCGTCAGCTTAAAAGCTATCCGAATGGGCATTGAAATACCTTACGTATTGCACCCAAAAGTCTAACACCCAAATGGACGAAGTTTGGATTGCATTTTGTCACTGCAGTTTTATCAGTTTTTCCAGAGTGGTTGTGTGACACACTGAAATAAATCAAATCCTGAGCCACATCCACTTTCTCAGGCCGCTCATATCCTCTCTATTATTTACCCAGCCAGAGCAGAAAAATGGACCATTCTTTCGAAGGATAACCTGATTTATGCTTTGTCAATGGCACAGGATGAGAGACTTTGGAATATCTCAGCCTTAAAAAAGAAAGTATTTAGTTAACGTCATGTCAGCAAGTTGTACTAGCTTTAACTTTGTAACTGGTCAAAATAAAGTGTTCTTTTAAAAATTTTAAACTTCAGTTCAAATACCATGCACAGATACTCCTCTCCTGTGTTCACTCACTTTGTATATTTAAATTACATTAAAGTATGTGTGTATTAAGACATTCTGGGGAAAACATCCTCGGAAGGAAAGTAGAGGGCACATTTGTTTTCCTACGAGCATCTCCTTTCCTCTGCGATGGCCCCAGGTCGTCTGGGTTTATCTATACGGAGTGGCCAGATGAGGATGATCTCTGAATGCATAATCATCTGGCTGTTTAGTGTCTATCCTATAGAATAAAAGGCTAATATGGTCCCCTCGACCAGGAGTTTGAACAGCAGGCAGGCTGGCCAACCACCCATGTCCCCTCCCCCTGGCCAGGCTGGCTGGATCCCACCCATGCATGAATTCATGCACCAGGCCTCTAATACATACATACATACATACACACACACACACACACACACACTGAGTGGCCAGATGATGATGATCTCTGAATGCATAATCATCTGGCCACTCAGTGTATGTCCTATAGAATAAAATGCTAATATACAAATTGTCCCCTCAACAAGGAGTTGGACCAGCAGGCAGGCTGGCCAACTGCCCATGTCCCCTCTCCACGGCCAAGCTGGTCAGACCCTACCCATTCTTGAATTCATACACCGGGACACACACACACACACACACACACACACACACACACACAGAGTGTCCAGATTATGCATCCAGAGATCATCATCATCTGGCCGCTCAGTGTGTACGTCCTTAGATCCTGGCATGAGACCTCTATACTGGCTCAACGACAGAAAACATCAGCATGGGATATAAGGCATTTCTTGTTTTCTGGTGGCTCTGAAGGCATAATCCTACAGCCACGATGGTGGCCTAGAGCCAAGCCAGGTGTGTGTTTCAAATCATATAAAATCGCTGGATTTAGTCCCCAAACCTCAAAAGAAGCATCAGAAATGACTGGATCGCTCAAGCGTCTCATAGTTTCCCACGCCTCAAGGTTACAGAACGAATTAAACTCGTATCTCGAGGTGCCACTGTACAGAGTTTGGGATATACTTCACTTTGCCGATTAAAGAAGCGAACACAAACCTAGAGAAATGTGAATGTCTTTTCCCACCCTATTTCTTCTGTGTGTGCAGTAACTATCGTTCGTGTATCTGCATGTGACCTTCAGAATACATACTATATTATCTGGCGTATAAGACGACTTTTTAACCCAGGAAAATCTTCTCAAAGGCCGGGGGTCATCTTATATGCTGGGTGTCGTCTTACAGAGCGAGTGTATCCCAAAGTCTGTATTTTACCTGGAAAAGTTGGGGGTCCTCTTACACGCCGGAAAATACGGTATCTCAGCCTCTCCCAGAACAAAGTTATTCAGTGCCTCCCTGTTAGAGAAGAGGACAAACGCCCCAAACCCTTCACCTGGCAGTCAGAGACTTCCCACGTCTTCTCCAGCGTGCCTCTTCTAGCATTCTCTCTCCTGGCCCCCCATCAGCACCCTGTGCTCCAGCCAGCATTGTCTAGAATCCCTACACTGTCTTGCGGATTCCTGCCAACAGGTCTCTGCTGGCCTCGCTCCGAAAGAATGCCTCACCCTTCTTTGATGCCTAATCCACCCATCTGTCATGGCGGCTAAACCCCACCACCCTGAAGCCAGGTTTCTTGTCTGCTCAAAACCAGAGTCCTCTTTTCTTCCTCTAAATCCCGAGCCACTTCTAACCCATCCATCCCGCGTGTCCATCAGCAAGTGTTTCTTCCTTGTGCCTCTGCCCCTTGCCAGGTGCTCTGGAAACAGAATCACGAAACCATGAAAGCAGCAACACGAATCCTGATCTCACACTCCGATGACACCAGCGGCGGTTAAAACGAAAACTGGCAGGTAGTCTCCCTCAAAGTCACAGCTTAACCATCACCCTGCACCGCTGGTGGCTACATATATGTAATATTCTAACGCATATCGCAGGCTTCCTCTGCGACAGCCCCGATGCTGAGGGTACGCATGAAATATTCCATTTTGTTCTCCCAAGTTTCTCTGCAGGTAAGTACATTATCGGCCATGTTTTACAGGAGAGCGTAACGCAGCGCAGGAACTGTAAGCGCCATGCCCAGGAATGACAGGTTTCCACATCCACATGACTAAAGGTGCCTTCTGTACTTGTCTTTGCATTTATCCAGAACTCTGAGCTTATCACAAATGATTCCAATAATAATAAATCATCAGACAATGATACATTCCTCTCCTCTGGTGCAGGAGGGGGGAGAGGGCTCATGAGCGGGAAAAGACAGGTGAGAAGGAGAGAGGAAGGATGGGGTCTTGAGCTTCCTGTAAAAAACACACCCCCTGGAGATGTTTTCTTTTACATAATTTTGGACCAAAGAAAGAAACTTAAAATATAGGTTTACCGTATTTTACAAATACTTGGAAACATATTTTCTTCCCTTTTAAAAAATATGTTGTTATTGTTTTCAGAGAGGAAGGGAGAGGGAGATAGAAACATCGCTCATTAGAATCATTGATCAGCTGCCTTCTGGACGCCCACTACTAGGAATGGAGCTCTCGACCCGGGCATGTGACCTGACCTGGAATCGAACCATAATCTGCTGGTTCATCGGTCGATGCCCAACCATCTGGGCATTTTTATCATATGGGAACTTTAAAAAACATACTGTGCGGGCTTCTGGCCGCTACCGGCACCCCGCACACACCTTTCCCTGGCACCGGCCCGCTGCCGACTGCTATTTTCCAAGAACAAACGAGTTACAGAATTCCCAGGAAAACTCTCAAAGAAGTTCCAGCTCAGGATCCACTTGCAAACTTCCCGATCGCACACAAAGCACGAGACTTGCAAAAGTCTAGAAACATCCCATCTGTAAATGACACCCAAGAGTGAAACTGCAAGCCCTCGCCTCCAGGAGGACAGGAGTTTGGAACTTGGGCACCCGCTCCCTTGAAGTGGGGCGATGCTGAAACTGAAGGGCACGGGCAGGCCCACTCTCTCAGCTGGCGTCCTTTTATTGGGGTAACCAGAGAGGAGAAACGAGAGCCCCGACCTTGTGTGCTGGAGCAGAAGAAAAGGAATCGCGGCACTGCGCTTCCTTAAAAACTCAGGAATGCATTCTGTTCAATCCTCCGTACGCGATGTGCTTCCCAACCCGAACTTTAGGCCGCGTCTGCGGGGCTGACAGAGAAACTTTTAAGCCACGTGCAGTGGAAAGGATGGGGCGAGGCGGCCCTGAGGAGAAGCTCCATTCAGGGGCGTTTTCGTTTGGCAGCGAGACTTTCCTCCTTTTAATCGCAGGCTGGGGCTCAGGAAATGCTGGCTTAACTTTCTCTTGGCTTCAGTACTTCCGGTGCCCAGTCTCCGAAAGCATTAGATCACCGACATGATGCCATTTCAGAGGATGTGAACGACTTTATTCGAGTGAATTCTACATGTTGGAATTTTTATGTGTTTTTTCTCTTATGCCCAGAAAAAATTGGAATGTACAAAAAGGTATGCCATGCCAATTCCGTATATAAATACATGTATACTGAGACCTAGTATGAGTAGAGTTCCCAAAGTTTAGTGCTGTTCCAAGAAACGATCATTCTTCATAATTATAGAATTCCCCTCTTCAAAGAATGGGCTTTTATTAACAGAAGGGCAAAAACCATTTCAAACAGGGGACACCTAAATGCTTATATACCTGGGATCAGTAAAGCAGATCTCTCATCTAATCAATGAAAACACCCTCTAATTTCTCTCTACCTTCACTTTGTTTTTAAATCCTCACCAGAGGACTTTTTCAATTGATTATCTAGAAAGAGAGAGAAAGGAAGAGGAGAGAAACATCAGTTTCTCCCCAGATGTACCACGACCATGTGGATCGAACCCAAAACCTAGGATGTGAATTTACCCGGAATCAAACCTATAACCTTTCGGCGTATGGGATGATGCTCCAACCAACGGAGCCAGCCGGCCAGGCCTTTCTCCACATTATGTCTGTGTCTCTGCACATCACAAGCCCGTTTCTGTGTGAGATGCTGACGTCTCAGAAAGCAACCCTCACAGACGCGTTTACTTTTCCAGATCCACGGAACAATGAAGAAAAATACATTTCCTTGGTTTGGGGCTTTTCTGGATGCCGTTACTTTCAACAATGAAGATCTTTAAAAATCAATGTTTATATTGTACCGAGTTTTTTAAAAAGCACTTGTGTTCATAAATATGTAACTAAAATACCACAGACACCCAAATGTCATATGTGCTTATGATTCTTCTCTTCTAACATAAGTGGCATGTTTCAGAACAAACATGCTCTGTTAGCATGTCATTTGGTTAAATGCTCATCAGCTCATTTGGCGCGATGGCTGTGAATAAAGGCCCCGCGGTGGATTTTGGTGAGCAGCTGTAAGTGTGAGTGGGTGCACTGGGTGCTGTTTACATGCATAGATTTCTGTAATTAGAAGATTATAGATGCCACATCGCTAATTGTCAGGCCCTCCGGGTGACAGCATCAACAGCCGTTAACCCTCCAGCTTGATGAGACAAGTGTGCGGGCTCCTGATGGGAGTTTCATTTTCATCACTTAAAGGAGAGAGCCTGACAGCGTCGCCTCGTAAATGCCATCTACACAATCACTCACTCCTCGGTGACAGTTCACAAAGGAACACCTGACTTCCGGGTTTCAATATCAAACCCGGGGCGGTCGGCTAGCAAACATCATCGCGGCATTTTAACAAACGAGCCTTAAAAGGCAGGGTTGATCCAAACAAGTTATGATTTTTTTATCATCGTAAACACTGTGTCCCCAGTCCAATCGGGGGTTGGGGGGTCATCTTGGTTTCTCCTGTTTGACAGCCACCTCCATTTCTGAAGAATGTGCTTAGACGCCCAGCTCACACCTGCACCGCCTGTGCTGGGACTAACTGTGTCCCGTTTCTGGCTGCTGCCAGGCGCTGCTAGAAACCCCATCACGTCCGTCTTCCCTGGTCTGTATCGCTAAATCCTCGGGCTTAACCCCTCTCCATGTTTAAAGGTTGATTTGCAGCCAAAACCGGTTTGGCGCCGTGGATGGAGCGTCGGCCTGTGGACCGAAGGGTCCCAGGTTCGATTCCGGTTAAGGTCATGTACCTTGGTTGCAGGCACATCCCCAGTGGGGGGTGTGCAGGAGGCGGCTGATCGATGTTTCTCTCTCATCGATGTTTCTAACTCTCTATCCCTCCCCCTTCCTCTCTGTGAAAAACCAATAAAATATATTAAAAAAAAATAAAGGTGGATTTGCACCAGTCGTCACTGGCCACTCAAAGGGAGGCACACTGCCCAGTGATGCTTCCGTTCCCCCAGTGACGTCTGGGGTGGGGGTTCCCTCATCACATCAGCTTCCCTCATCACAACCAGAAACAAACACCGAATTACAGACGCGGTCTGCCCAGGCTGGCATCACGGAGCAAATTGTGAGGCCCCGGGACTGCAGGCATCCGCCATCGCTGGAAGTGACAGGGACCGTCGGTGGAAGGTGCATGCGCTCTGAGATCACATGATTCCTTTTTTGTTGGCACAACAACCCGGTGTGTGTTTTCTCCCGAGAGGAAGGGCTTCAATATGTATTTACTCAAAGCTCTTAATTTCGGCTTCCTCTCCTCTTAATTGACGTCTTGTGAACGAAAATGAGCTGGAGGACGCATAATCTCGCTACGTGAGCAAACTCTCCCGGCTGCGATCGCGATAATTGCACCCGCCCGCCCCGTCTGAAGTGGAACAGACAGCTGGAGGCCTGGCTAATTCCCTCCCTGGCGCGTTCTACCCGTCTTTAGCGAGAGAATCTTCACTGGACGGACGGTCATGTTAATGACCATTCCCCAGGCTGCAGGGGAGTTAATCATTTCATGTTAAAAGCCAAGTTCCAACCCAGTCTTGCCTGTCCCCTTCCCGAATCAAAAGCCCGCACGGCCAGGCATTCTTCCGTGAAACCCGAGCTGGTCAGAGCGCCCTCGTCCCCCCGAGAAGCTGGCCAGCGTCTCCGCTAGGAATAGGAGGTCACGTGTCCCCTCCACCCCCCGTTCGCTGCACACATTCCTCCCCCCAGTCTCTTGTTTGTGTGGTAACCAGAGCCAGGTACAATGCGAGCGAAATTCCTTTTCCCCGAAGAGGGAGGAAAATAAATGCCCCCCGAGTGCCCAGAGCCAGATTGTATCTGCCATGCCTGCTTGATCTCGCTCAAATCTCTCTCTCTCTCTCTCTCTTTCTCTCTCTCTCTCTCTCTCTCTCTCCCTCTCTCAGCTGCAAGGACTGAAAATGATCTCGAGTTTGCAAATTCGCCTTCACCTTGACGACGCTAACATGACAAGGAGCAGGCAGCTTTCCCAAGGTGCCAGGGCCTGCGGCGGCCGCAACCGGTCGGGGAGCAGCGGCGAGGAGAAGCCCGCCCCTGCCCCCGCGCCGGAGGGACACCCGTGGGATTTCTGGGACATTTGCTGGCAGGAAGGGGTTGGCTTAAGGCGGATCGGACTAACCTTCAACTTGTCATAGCGCTCACTCAAAGCTGCCACCTGATGGTCTCGGTGCCGCCCAACCAGTTTACACAAGGCACAGATTAACTGGTCATCGGTCACACAGTACATATTCACCTTCTCCTCCTCGTGCTCCAGGCACATCAGCCCCCGGATGTGCGAGTCCGGGATGGGCTCAATCAGCCGGTGGCCTGTGAAGGGCTTCTTGTTCGGGTGAGTGGCTTTCAGGCACTCGTCACAGTAGGACACCTCGCACGTGACGCAGGTCTTCACGGCGTCCTGGGCGGGGTCCTGGTCACAGAACTGGCACAGGACCTTCTCGGCGGAGGTCATGGCGTTGGCGTCGAAGGCCCGCTCCCGGCGGGTCTCGCTGGGGGAGTTGGGCCCGCTCACCGAGGCCTTCTGGAAGCGGTCGATGATGTTCTGCAGCGTGACGTTGCGCTTCAGCCCGTCTAGACCGCGCGGGCTGAGCGAGATGACATGGCGGCAGGTGGGGCACTGGAAGGCGGTGATGGCCTCCACGGACTCGTTGGTGGCGCAGTGGGACACCAGGATGCGGTGGGCGCAGTTGAAGCAGAGGCTGTGGGCGCAGGGCAGCAGCAGCGGGTCCTCGAAGAGCTCCAGGCAGATAGGGCAGGTCAGCTCCGACTCCAGTGTTTCCATCTTCAGGCGAAGCGCTCCGGGCTCGGCGGCAGAGTCCAAGGAAGCTGCTGGGCCGTCTGCGAACAGAGCGGAGGGCGGGTTAGGCGCCAGGGTCAGCGTGGGGCGGTGGGGGGGGGGCGGCTTTGAGTGCGTCTCATAACAACGCCGAACAGGTCCTGGGAGGTAAATCCGCGGGCATTCGAAATACAGTGGCACCTCGAGATACGAGTTTAATTCGTTCAGTAACCTTGAGGCATGGGAAACTATGAGACGCTCGAGTCTCGGTAAACTGGTGGGTCGTGTGCAGCCGGCCGATCCGCACGATGACTCCCATCTCAACTGTTGCTCGTATTTCAAAGCAAAAATCGCTCACTCGACAGCTCGTATCTCAAAAATCTCGTATGTTAGGGCACTCGTATCTCGAGGGACCACTGTAAATAACCTTTTCTGTTCCTGGGGAAATCGGATGGGGACAAACCCAAAGCCAGATCCGGCTACCATTTTCCCCACGTTTCAGCCCCTGAAAGCAGCAAAATACAGTAATTTTGCGGGGCGGGCGGGGGGAGGGATGGGCAATTTTGCTCTTTAAAAGGTCTCACTCCAAACTGGCAAGCGATTGACACTGTCATTTTCCTTGTTTGTATCTCATCGCAACCATCTTACCGGGTCACAGCCAAGGCTTACTTCGTTGGAAATTAAAAGGTAGACGCATGAGTTAATGAAGGAGAGAGTCTTTCCTACCTTGGGATGTAGGAACTCACATGTTGATGTATGTGTGTGTGTGTTTAAGAAACTCTAACACAAACGGCGCTGCGGGGAGGAGAAAGGCGCTTCCCGTGGAAACGGCCTGAAACGCGTCTGAAATCAAACGCACGGTTCCAGCAGGAACCACGCTTCGACCGGAGGCGTCGGCTTTCCAACTGCGCTCCCGAGCGAGAACATGGGCTCCACAGAGATGGCGGGGACAGGGGGTGCTGGGGCACGTGTGTTCCTCCTCTGAATAACCGCGTGGCCCAATCCCGGCCATGAGACGTGGGTGGCGGAGGAAAATCTAAGGCCGTCTGAGGGCTGCGGTGAGCGTGGCTACCACTGACTAACGACAAAGGAATTAACGAGAACAAGGACTTCAGTGGCTACAATGGTCACAGCTTAGGTGCCGTATTTTCAGGCGTCTAAGACGACTTTTTAACCCAGGAAAATCTTCTAAAAAAAGTTGGGGGTCGTCTTAGATGCCGGGTGTCATCTTATAGGGTGGGTATATCCCAAACTCTCTATTTTAACTGGAAAAGTCGGGGGTCGTCTTAGACGCTGGATGTCATCTTACAGAGCGAATATATCCCAAACTCTCTATTCTAACTGGAAAAGTCGGGGTCATCTTAGACGCCGGAAAACCCGGTAGCTGCATTACACCAAAGGCTTCCAGGCGGTGAAGGGACCCGCACAGCCCCCCAGGCCTCCACACGCCCATCAGGGGCGCAGCCGGGCCGGCAGGGGGGCCGGCCGCACACCCAGAGCCCTGCTGGCCCGGCATGACCCCCGCCGGCTTGGTTGCCCCCCTAGAGGCCGCCCTCGGTTGGCCCAGCTGCCCGCTCTGCTGGCCCTGAAGACGGGGTGCTTTTGTGAACTCCCGGCCGCCTCCCCCTCACAAAGGGGCGGGGGAGGGTCCCCCACGAGCGGTTCATTAGGGGAGAGGCCTCCGCTCATTAGCAGGCCTGGGAACCCGGCCTCTTTGAACTCTCCCTCTCCAGGCCATTAGCAGAGGTCCGCCCGCTGCCAGCTGGGGGTGGGGGGGGGGTTCGGTTCACCGTGGACTCGGGTCCACCTCCCTCCGGGGGGCTTTCTCGGGCTGATTTACGGCACCAGCGCTCTCTGCTCGGTGGTGCTGACTATCTTCCCACCTCCGTTTATTTACCCACCTCTCGCTTTCTCCCAAACCCTGACCCTTTCTCCAGCCGCATCCCTCAGAGCACCACGTGGCGCTTTGATTGCGCTAATGCCCCTCTTGCTACCGACGGGTGCTAACTGCTCATTAGCAGTGCGGGGGGTGTGCTGAGCTGGTTAAAAATTAAAGAGCCGCTGGCTGCACAGGAGCCGGGTGTCTTTAAAAAAACCACCGTTAGCAGTTCCCGAATATTCATTAACCGCAGCGGAGAGAGCGGTGGTCTGAAATATTAACGCCCCCTGTCTCTGCTGTGGGAGCCAGGGCTGCCCCTGGAGGAAGCCCCGCGCTGCTGGCCCGGCCGCTCCCCACAGGAGGCTGGAAGAGTCTGAAAGCCTCTCCCTGCTAATCCACCGCTTTGGCTAATCACGGCAAACAGCACCAGCTCTCACTTCTCTCCCCCTCGCACGCGTGTAGGTGAAGGTGGAAACGTAGCCCTTCAGCCGCTTCGTTCGCGGGTCAAACCAGAGGGCCTCCTCCTGCTGGTCTCAGAGGCTGAGCATCGTGACCCGGCAGAGCTGCCCATGGGGCTTGTGCGCGGGTCCGCACTCCCCCTGGCCTGGCCCCGCTGCCGAGCCCCGTGGCAACGCAGCCACTTCATTCCACGGACGTTTGCCCGATGCCAGGCACTGGGCTGGCTCCAGAAGCCGGACCGGGCAGGGTCGTCCCCCACCTCCAAGATCACGGGCCACACCAGTGTCACCGCCACCTGGACTATCACGGCGCCTCTCCAGATGGTCTCCTGCTTCCCTCCTGTCCTTGCTCAGAAGCCAGCAATCCTGTTCACACAGGACAAGAGACGCCTCTCTTCTGCTCCCCACCCCAGGGGGTTCCCATCCCCCTCAGAGAGAGAGAGAGCAGAAGAAAACCAGTCCTAGGAAACGCAGGCTCAGACAGTGACCTCATTTCC
This sequence comes from Lasiurus borealis, assembly GCA_004026805.1. Taxonomy (NCBI): domain Eukaryota; kingdom Metazoa; phylum Chordata; class Mammalia; order Chiroptera; family Vespertilionidae; genus Lasiurus; species Lasiurus borealis. Next base: position 24,399 of record PVJN01017882.1, read on the forward strand.
TCCCACTCCATCCGGGTCCTGCTCCGGGCACACGGCCTCCTGTGACTCCTGAAACAGGCCGAGCGTGTCCTGTCCCCCCACCACCAGGTCTTGGGATGCACGTCTCGGCCCCAGCGTCACCTTCTCGGTGAACCCGCATCCAGCCAGTTCGCCTGCTGCCACCACAGCCACCCACCGGCTTGTGGCCAGCCTCCCCATCGCTGGTTCTGCTCCAGAACACTGATGGCTGACACAGGTATTGGTCTGCTGACTGCCCATCTCTCCCCGCGGCGGCACCACTAGAACATACGCTCGCCGAGAGCGGAGGCCTTGCTTTGCTCTTCGAGGGAGGTCCCACCAGTGCCTAGAACAACGCCTTGCACATAGTAGGACTGAAAAGTTCACTGACTGAATTAATACATTTACTGAGGTTCGGCTTAAAACCAAAGGAATAAAACCTAATCCACCGCCTTTAAGGCTCTCAATATATTAAAAGGGAGGGCAGACAACGTTTCCTCTACAGGGCAAGACAGTAAATATTGTTGGCATCGCAGGCCACGCAGTCCCCGTCACAACTGCTCAACTACCCCGGTAGCACGGGAAGGAGTCACATGCGATACGTGAATGAATGGCTCTAGCTGTCCGGACAGATCGTGTTTCTAGAACCCGGTACAAGCCGGGTTTGGCCCAGGTGTTAGGCAGAGCCAGTCCAGCCAGCCAAAAGGTAAATGACACCCATCTCAGACGGACGGCTAAAGCGCCGGGAGGGCACGCCGCGGCAAACTTGGCGGAGGAAGACGTGGACAAGACCGCACAGGTCTCAAGTGCTGCCGGGAAATGACACGCAATGGACTTCCCCCTGACATCAGTGGGAATGAGATGCGCCGATGGCGAGGGGGCGGTTCAGGTCAGAGGCGTTACTAACGGCTGCTCCGAACTGGATCTCCGTCTCTGCTTGTATCGCACTTGGCGTGGTGCTCTGTGCAAGCGTCTGCACTGTAAGTGCCGGTTCCCTGTGTTAAGTGATGACAAAATATCTACCGTGTTTTCCGGCGTATAAGACGACCCCCAACGTTTCCAGTTAAAATAGAGAGTTTGGGATATGCCCGCCCTGTAAGATGACACCCGGCGTATAAGACGACCCCCGCCTTTTGAGAAGATTTTCCTGGGTTAAAAGGTCGTCTTGTACCCCGGAAAACACGGTAGATGCAAAGTGAGGTTCAGCCAGTTTTCTGAATCTTTGGCCTGTATGCTGCCAAACGGAAGGGGATTTTTTATTTGACATCAGAGTGGATACCATCTTTTTCTACTTTTATTCGGATTTAACCATGGCAGACACATCATTTCTGTTAAATTACTCAGCAACATGTTACCAGTAAACATACATTTCATCCCCCGCCCTCCACCTTAAAAAAAATTAGCATGGTTTAGCTGAAACCGGTTTGGCTCAGTGGATAGAGCATTGGCCTTTGGACTGAAAGGTCCCAGGTTCGATTCCGGTCAAGGGCATGTACCTTGGTTGTGAGCACAACCCCAGTAGGGGCGTGGAGGAGGTGGCTGATCGATGTCTCTCTCTCATGGATGTTTCTAACTCTCCATCCCTTTCCCTTCCTCTCTGTGAAAAAATCAATAAAATATATTTTTTTAAAATTAGCATGGTTTAGTTTCTAGTTTCCTTTATTTTTTTGAGAAGTGAAAATGCCATTCATTCTTTCACAAAATACGGAAGTCGCTCTAGGTGCTTGGTCCCCTGCCTCGGTGGTCTTGGGGAGTGGAAATATGAACAAATTGTTTTGTCACATAACCAAAGGCACAGGCTGGAGACGGGGGAGGGGAAGGTGGGAAGATTCCTGAAGGAGGCAACATGTGAGGTGGGTTTTGGAAGATGAACATGGATTCGCCAGGAAGAGAGAGGTGGGTGTGGGTAGATGGTGTAGAAGATGTTATATTTTCTTTTCTGAACTCCCATAATTGAATTTCCAAGCCAAGAGTGAGTGGGGGGGGGAGGAGAGACAGAGACAGACACACACACACACACACACACACACACACACACACACACACAGGACTTCTTAGCTGTCACTACAATGGAAGGAAATCACACTTGCTTATCATTGTCAGGAAATTCTATAGACCCACACTTTTCTCAATGAGCTGATTGGTTCTCACTCACAGGAGTATGTGGGCAATCGTGGGAACCCCTGGCAGCTAGCGGGAATGGCACCACTCCGCAGCTCACGCCGCTGCTGGTGCAGGTGCGGAGTCCGGACCGGGGCCCGGGACAGCGAGGGAAGGAGAGAGCTGGGGGGGGGCGGGGGGGGGGGTATCAGACATCTCCGGTGACCCGCAGCTCGGCTGTTCGCTAGCTGCGTGTCCCGGTGAGGGTCCACAGGCCTGCTTCCGTCCTGCCAGCTCTCACTCTCACACAGCCCCAAGATCAGCCCTGTATCCCAGGGCACGCAGGATGCCAGACGCCTCTTGCAGATTAAGCCCTCCGAGCAAAGCGCCTCTTTACAATGGAAAATTAATAAACGGTGAAAACAACCACGTGCGTGTTTTCACCCCTCCCCCTTCTTCCTCTCCCCCCCCCTCACGCTGTGCATCAGGGAAATGGTGCTTTATTGGGTATTCTCATTCCCTCCACTTCTGACTTCTCCTTCCAGCTCATCAAAGCCTAGGTGCTGCCGAAACCGGTGTGGCTCAGTGGATAGAGTGTCAGCCTGCGGACTGAAAGGTCCCAGGTTTGATTCTGGTCAAGGGCATGTATCTTGGTTGCGGGCACACCCCCCAGTAGGAGGTGTGCAGGAGGCAGCTGATGGATGTTTCTCTCTCATTGATGTTTCTGACTCTCTCTCTCCCACCCTTTCGCTCTGTAAAAAATAAATATATATATTTTAAAATGCCAGGAGCATGGCAATTTCACCCCCACATTCAAGGACGGATGAAGAAGCAGGAGTCTCCATACCAAGGGCACGCTATGAGTACATCGCCCACTAAAATAAGCAGATACTCGGCTGTCACTGTGTCCACGAGCTTTTTCATTCCAAATTTGTTCTAATGGAGACACCGGCACGTTAATCAGAAGGGATGCCCATTTCTCAATGCTTCCCTACATGTATCCTATGTCATGTGTGCACCGTTCATGAAAAAGAATCATTTTTCTGTGTGGCTGATAGTGGCTCAGTGGTTGACTGTCAACCTATAAACCAGGAGGTCACAGTTCGATTCCTGGTCAGGGCACATGCTCAGGATGCAGGCTCAATCCCCAGTGTGGGGCGTGCAGGAGGCAGCCGATCCATGATTCTCTCCCCTCATGGATGTTTCTCTCTCTCTCTCCTTTCCCCTTTGAAATCAATTAAAATAGTAATTTTTCTGAATTGGAGTATATGACAAAAAGCATGCATTCTGGCCACCGATAATGGGCCCCCCACTTTGTACAGCTGTGAAAGGGAAGTTAATTAGTCACTGGACCCCGGAATGCACTTGGGTACGGGCACCGGGCGGCCTGTGATGAATTGTTAATGCCCTCGCCTCTGAGCCACTGCCCCATCATTCCCGAGCCACTTCCTCCTGCTCTTTTCCAACCCCCGCCGGGGCCTGGAAACTTAGCCTGATGTTAAATCCCCCAAACCTAACCGGGGTGGGAAACGCTGTCCCCGCTGCACAGTGCGACCCTCGCCTCAGCGAAGTGGTCCCACTCCTGAGCGTGTCAGGAAAGAGACGGCGCCAGCAACGCGAAGAATCCGTTTCATCTTGACGAGCCCGAAATTTCAGAAACACAATCAAGTCAACTTCCGATCCTCTTCCTCCTCGGGGGTAATTAGGCGTGAGCTGACTCACTGCCATCTGGATTTTCGCTGGGTTATGCCTGTGATGGGACCCTGCGTGGAGCGTTTTTTAAGGGCCGCGGGATGATGTCTTTATCTCGGATCGGCAGCGACATCATTTCAGACTCACAGCGTGGGAAGGGTGAGACGTTGGAAATGAGCTTCAGAGTGGAAGGCAGGTGGGCCACAGAGACTAAACTCAGAAGCGACTTGATCTCATCTCGAATCAACACCCTCTCTCGTCCCCAGACATGGGCCTACAGAAACTCACTAACAACTGGACACTCCGTCCCCGCTGCAATCACCGACAGAGCGTTTTAAATCCCACACGCACCCATGTCTCCATACGCTGCCACGGCTTAGGATTTAACCTTGAGTTGGGAAACCACAGAACACACACATGACCCACATGCTCTTTCCCTGATCAGCGCCCTGGCTGGTGTGAGACACAGGTGAGTCAGTAAATCACACTAAAACAGGGCCGGGAAGAGAGGGAGATAGGGAAAGAGGGAAGAGGGGGCGGCGATTGAACTGAACGGCGTTATAAAGGACTGGAAATGGATGTCGCAACATGAGCTATATTCCAGCCCGGATTGCAGCAGAGAGTGGTAAAAACGCACACGCTCTTAAAGCGACAGTATGGCTAGCAAACGCTGAATAGGAACAGGTGAGAAAAAGAGTGAACCTGTGCCATTCACCAGGGAAGGCCTCTGAAATATCACTGTGGTTAACCTCCACCTGCCAACACCCACAAACTGGCTCGCTTCACCAGGAACGAGTGACTAAGGGTTTCTGCCAGCCACATCTTAGGGCACCGAGGGACTGATGGCAAAGAAGGCGACAAGCAGAGAAGCGCCGAGGCACCAGGCTCGTCTTCCAATAATTCATTGGGACAACAGATGACCGCGATCCCGGTCATTTCATCTCTATTCTGAGGAGCCTTAAAAGCGACCACGTTTGACCTGATCCTGACGTGAGAACCGGCGGCGGCTTTTAATTTCACCAAACATCCAGCTGGTGCAATTGCTGCAAATTGAACTAACTGGTCACAAACCCGCTCCCTGCGTCCGCATCTGCCTGTAACGCTCATCTCGGTAATTGGCCCGCTAGGACATTCCTCAAAATAATCACGTCCTCTCCTGACCGCGCAACCTGGTTAATAATGAATGGACACCCCGAGAAGCACTGCGACGCGCGGCAGATGTCTTCAGGGGCAGGACGGCTCTCAGGATACAAATTACAGCGAAACGGGAGCTGGTCACCCCACCTGCTGATTTCAATGGGAACCCGGCCTCCCAAGTTCACTTCACAGATGCTTAAGCACACCTTCCCGAGGTCAGTCACACACGCACACAAGCGGAGGCACAAATGACAATGCAGTAAAGCCACCCGGTCCCCCCAGAACCACTGACTGACCCCCCGTCTGCCTAGCGAAGAAAATCCCCATCGCAGCCGCAGAACCGCATTGATTCCAGCGAGAGTCTGAGAAACAGGCTACAAACAGGAAGCGGCACATTTGTCCCCGAGAGTTCCCTCAGCATCTCCGAGTCTCACACACAGATCTAGGGCATACCCACCAGTGGACTGCACCCCGGTTCTCTGGGAAGACACATCGCCGGAGGCAGAGAGGAGGGCGCCCCACGAGATGACAGACGGGCCACCGGGACCGGACGGTGGGTGGCAGGCCGGGCTGGAGCAGGTCTGTGTCTGCGAGCGCGTCAACAGTGAAACACAACAGGAAAATCGACGCGACAATTCCAGGAAGGCCAGCTCCACCTCGTCCAGCCAGCCGGCTGCGGCTGCGGCTCCGACTCCCCTGCCTCCCAGGCGCCTGTGCCCGGCCCGCGGGGGCCTCCCCACGCCCTCGCCCCCCCCCTCCCCGAGGGCTCAACTGCGCCCAAATGAAGGGGCAGCGCAGGTCAGGGCCACGCGCACTGGCCCGTCTCCCCCCAAATGACAACTTGGCACGGGGATCCGCCCCCTTCCCTGCTCCCAGGGACCAGCCGTTCCCTCCTCGGAGCCTGGGCGCCAGCTCTCCAGGCGGCTGCAACGCCAGCCCCGCCCAGCACCCGGGTCAGGAGGGGTGCAGCCCCCGCCCCCCGCATTGTGCCTGCCCCACTGAGCACCGGCCCACATCATGTCTGGCTGCTGGCATGTGGCTTTTTAAACACGCTTACTACCTTCCAGCTTCTGAATCACAATACGGCATCCGAGGGGCCTGTAAGAATGTCACATGGGAAAGAAGGACCTTTGCACAGACAAGGTAAAGCGGTCCATTTTCCTCCGAACACAGACCTGAAGTGCAGTGTGCCACACTGACACACAGCTGGAAATGTGTGTGTGAAATATGTGCCTATGTGCACAACACACAAGTTTTGCCTCTGCATACATATATGTATATATAATGCACACATATAGCGTACATGCATGTCAATGTGTACATATGCACAACATACACACACAGCAAATCTGTGATGAGTGTCCCAAATTTCAGTCTCCAGAATCAGAGACTGAACTGAGAACGGAAAGTAACCTTGTAACAATTGGTTGGCTAAAGAAAGAGAGGAAATAGTCTTCCTAAAAGCAAAAAAAATAAAAAATAAAAAAGCCTGCTCTGCAGCTCTTCAAGGATGTGGCTTATCAGGACGCAAGACAAGAAACCGCAACTCCAGTGAATCTGCAGGAAAGTGGGAAAACGGAGCCAAACACGCCGCCCGCCAACCTGCCTGCGTGCCTTCCCCCTCCAGACGGCGGGACTCCGCCGAGGTGTCCGCAGAACATTCCCGACCGAGAGCGATCGGGAGGCCAGAGCTACTTCCTCGTGTGGCAGTTTGCAAATCGCAGCGCCTACTTTCCAGGCCATTGCGACACCTCACGGCACACCCATGCACGCTTCTCACGGTGAGACACCAAAATGCGAGCATCTCTTCCTGGCTCCGTCTGTCCAAATCACAAAGTCACTTGTCTGTTCACAGTAAACAAAAGGATTGCCCCATTTCAGACAGGTGACTTCCTGAAGTCCTACTGTCACGGAAGAGATGCTTCTATGACCAAACAGAATGCTAAAGAACTTTTAATCAGCAGATTTAAGAGCATCGCTTTGGCGAAAACAACATTCAAATGTCACAGCCGCTCAGACGTTTGGCGTCGCAGTGGAAAATTAGCCTGAACGTCTCAAGGTCAAACACCAGGACACAAACGCTGACTCCACCCCACAAACACAAAGATAATGCTCAACAACAAAAACTGCATCATCTTCAAGGAGCATACTCAGGCGACCGTCACGGGAAATTTCCACTGTCGGGGGCTCAGACGGTTCTTATCTTGTACAGCTTAAGAACGGAAGCACCGGTTTTAAAGGCAAATGGCACCTCTGTCACACTACACTGAGAGTGACCCATGTCTCCGGTCTGTGCTCCGCCGGGTGTCGGGCCCGCCCGGGTTCTGAGGCAGGGACAGCAGACTTGAAGGAGAAGGAAGAGCACAGGAACTGTCACACAGGGACCTGTCACACCAGTGGCTCCCAGCACGGTGGTGGCGGAAATGGAAGCGCCTGCGCCTCTGACAGCACCCCCGGATGAGCAGCGCTTCCCACGGCCCCCCGAATGCTGCCCCGTTTCTTGCCAGTCTGCCAAGCAGCTCTACATACACTCACTGAACTACCTCCCTACCCGCCCAGAGTCCCACATGTGGCTACAGTGGAAGTCGTTTTGTGCCATATATACATGTGCACGTGTATGCATGTCCACACCCCGCACATACATGTACAAAAGCACCTTTGCAAAATTCCTTGGGACTCGATAGAATGCACTCTTCATGGAACTCCCGTGTTAGATGCGTTTTGCTTCCTCTGTGTGAAACCAGAAACCGTAAATAATTTTGTTTTTATAAAAACAAAAACCCACCGCTCGCATCTGCAAGGGGCTGCATGGCTATGAGCCAAATGGCAGAAGACAGAACAATGAGGCTAGGCTTTTGCCACAAGCAGATTCTACCCGGCCACTTGGGGGAACTTCCTTACTTATTTTGTAAGAGGCTTTTCTAGAAGGCAGAGGAAGCGCACCCTCTCCCCATCCCACGTCTCGGGCAGGAGAGATGCACTGATAAACAGGTGCTGATGCTGGCCCGTGTGGCATTCCACAGTTGTTCTCCAGACACTGGACAGCTCAAGTTCAACGACAGGAACAGCCAATCTGGTCCCGTGACGCACCGAGGCAATGACAGCGTGACAGTAACCGGTTCCCGTGTAGGAGCGGAGCGGAGCATTCTCTCCCATATGACAGTCCCTCTTCTCCAAGGAAATCGCTTTTTCTCTCAACTCCTACGTTAGCCATACACACACAAATACACACACACACACCTCGTGCTCACAATTCCTCGAAGCTACATTGCGATTGTGGAAAACGAACAAAGCAAGCTGTATTCCCAACTCCCAGTCAACTATTGGAAGAATGCGCTTCAGACACCGGGGATCCACCCACAACCCAGGCATGCACCCTTGACCAGGAATCGAACCCAGGACCCTCCAGTCCACAGGCTGATGCTCCATGCACTGGGGCAAACCAGGCAGGGCCAGATGGTGCATTTCATCTGGGTTTCTCTCTGAGGCGCTGTCAGAAAACCTGGAGTGAAGCCTTGAACTCAACTGCCCCCCAACTGGCATTGGCCTAGTTTTGGGGTGACACCATCAGTGTGATGTTGTGCAAAGAAACATGCTCCTTGAAAACAGATAAACCTGAGTTCAAATCCTGGCTCTGCCATTTCCTTGCAAAGGCAGACAGGAGCCAGCTACTCAGCATATCTTACTCTCACAGATACTCTGCGTATCTTACACAGCGCCCTTATCTGCAAAATGTGTCAGGGCGAGCAATTTCCCAGGGTCCTTTGAGAGTTACGTGAGGCAAAGTTTGACACCAAGCGCCCGGCAAACCCGGATATCTCACACCCTTCTTCCCTTCTGGTCCCAAACCACCTCTTCCCACTCTTCTCTGAATACAGTAATTATCTTTAATTTGTATTGGAACTTCTTCAAACCACTTTTGGAAACAGGAAGGGCATAAATCCATTTATTTATTCAATAATGTTCATGGAGTGTCTTATGTGAAGGAACGGTAAATGGTTAATAAACTAGCATGCCTATAATTAACATTAATTATTCTTTATTAAATGTCTTCACATTGGCAATCGCATCTGTTTCCTAGACTTTAACATACCGTATTTTCCGGTGTATAAGACGACCCTCAACTTTTCCAGTTAAAATAGAGAGTTTGGGATATACTCACCCTATATAAGACGACATCCGGCGTGTAAGACGACCCCTGACTTTTGAGAAGATTTTCCTGGGTTAAAAAGTCATTTTATATGCCGGAAAACACGGTACCTTTATTCATTACCATTGGACACCACCATGAACTTGAAGTTTCATTTCCCTGTTCCCGGTCCCATATGAACGCTTTACCAGAATGTTTTAGTTTGTAGGAAATAAGGGACCCTGGCAGGGGTGGGGCGAGTGAGACTATCAAAAACAGGGAAGAGTTTGAGGTTTTTCCTACTTGCAAATTCATTAGTCTCCCAGTTTTATGGATGCTGGTAGGAGACACAAGTTCTGTGCATCACAAACCAAGGGCACTCTTAGTGAGGGTGCAGCAAGCATCATGCGTTTCAAGTTCACATCAGCTTCCCTGTCCCCTCAAGACCTACTGAGCATCCCAGGTGTGTGCTGCGAGTGCAGGGGGCTTGCATCAGAGCGAGCAACCTCAATCTTAGGACCCCCAACTCTTTGGTTATGGACCGACTGCAAGCAAACCTGCCCACACTGGCCCTGGAGAGAGACACATGCTTATTACAATGCACAACCACCAACCCGCCTGCTCCCCAGCGTGGAAACGCTCTCCCCATCTTCCAAGGTGCTCGCTCTACAAACGTCCTTGGAAAAGGCCATTCATTCACATCTCAGCTTCCAAGAGGCGTAATTGGTTTTTCAAGTTCTTAAATGTGCAGTTCTAGCTTTGCTTAAGGAATGATTTCTTTCTAAGGACACTAAAATCCAACTTTGACTATTTTTACATGAAAAGACCATCTCTCTCTCTCAAGTTATGAGAGATCCAGGAAAATGACTTCTCAATAGCTAGCTCCTGTCTCCTTCTGGAGATCTGGCCAATGGAAAGCACTGGAAACCATACCACCACTGGGCTTTCTAGAAGTTACAATAGAGGCCGTTGACTGACGTTGAGTTACCCTTGAGCTATGGAAGACGAAGGAAAAAGAAGCCCCAAGAGAGTCCTCCACGCTCTGCACCCCCACCATCCTCTGCCTTCAGCCGATGAGCCGATGAACTGGGAAAAGGAGCAGAGAGCAGGTAGGCCCCACACAGATTTTACCCAAATAACAGCCCTGAATAACTTCCTTACTAGTCCCAAATCAGCCTGTATCTGGTCCACAGCCTCAACTCTTCACTCTTAACCTGAACTCATTTTAAGGGTTTGGAAGAGTAAGCCAGGTTTGTTACCTTTATCAGCAATCCTAGATGTATGTTAACTTGCCTTTCTGTAGCTAAGCATTACTTTTTAAAACTACTCAGAGTGAAACCAGAGAGAAGGTCATTTCTTTGACTATTCCTTCATTCAACAGGTACTTGCTGTGTGCCGGTACTAGCAATGCACTGATGTATCTGAGAACACAGGCCCGTCTTTTGGTTTTCATGAGGAAAACATAAAATAAACCAACACATGGGTGAGAAAACATGATCATTTCAAAGATCCACCCATAAAATGAAATAAATAAAAAGGATGACATGATAGAAGGTAGGGGGGTGACTATAGGTCTACTGTATTTTCCAGCGTATAAGACGACCCCCAACTTTTCCAGTTAAAATACAGAATTTGGGATATACCTGCCCTATAAGATGACACCCAGTGTATAAGACGACCCCGGACTTTTGAGAAGATTTTCCTGGGTTAAAAAGTCGTCTTATACGCCAGAAAATACGGTACTTTAGCTGAGAATATATTTCTCCCATATCTGTGCAGGCTTTCTTCATACGTGGCTTCCCCCACCAAAGCAGAGAACATGTTGATTTCAGATAAAACTTTCCAGCATTTGGGCAAAGAGATGTAATTGGTTTTTCAAGTTCTTAAATGTGTAGTTCTAGAGTTGCTTAAGGAATGACTTCTAAGGACACTGAAATCCAACTTTGACTATTTCTTACATGAAAAGACCAAGTGATGAATTGTTGGAAAGCAGTGAGTTCTTTATTTACTGTAGCAATGAAATTTGATAAAGAAAAGCCATGATCACGTGGTGGACCAAAAGGAGAAAAAAAAAAAAGAAAGAAAAAAGAAAACAGGAACCGTGGTACTGAGAATTCCCTGAATGTCCGAGTGTTTGACGGCAGGAAGTTACCCTAAAGTTGAAAGGAACCGGGGACATGCAATTAAGGGGACCGGGGAGGGTGTGAAGGAAATTGAGAGGGACATTTCAAGAGTCATTGGTTTTGCTTTTGGGTCTTTCTTTCAGAGAAGAAATTTCAGGAAGGAAAGAAGTGGGGGAACAGTGTGGGAGGGAGATGAACAGGTAGTGCCAGGGCTTCGGGCCTGGAGGATCAAAGATGAATGAAAACCGAAAGAGCCCGCTCCTGAGAGCTGTTGTTGACTCACTGACAACAATCACAAAAGGCATCGCCACAGAAACACATTCACCAGCTACCAGTGCAGTGGTAGCCGAATCACAATTTCTACAGAAGGGGCTGAAGGGAAATGACCGCGGAGAGAATTGTGGGAGGAGGAGGAGTTGCTGGTGAGAAGAGCTTGGGAAGTCGGGGTGGTGGGTGCCAGCTACCCCCAGCGACACAAATACAGCGGAGGGCAGGATGGCATGGCCCGCAGAGGGGGATAAAGCAAGTACCTCTCAGAGAGTGAGTTATCCACACCCCAAAGGTCTCTTGGCCTGAACCCCAAGATTCAAAACGTTTCTCTGGAGGATTGATACTCTGCACCAACATGTGAAATACATATCTGTAATCTACATGAAAAGAAACCCTATAAATTCCATGAAGGCTTCTAACATCTTACAAATACACTCAGGGCAGGCTACCCTCTGAGAAAGTTTTCTTGCCTTATTCCAATATGTTTGTGTGTTGTATCTTTGAGAAAAATAAGAAATGTGATGTATAAAACAGGAAGCATTAACATTTGAATATTCATTTCAAGACATTGCCTTGAAATGTCTAATATTAAGAGCTCTGACTTGACTCAAACTTGTTTTGGTTTGTGTCTTATTTGTTTGTTTCGGATTATGTGAGCCTTAAAATAAGTTTCATGTTAAGTGAACAAGTGTTCATTTCATTGTGTATGTTTTATTCTTTCATTAAATCAAATTATAGAAGAAGCTGGTTTTTGGAATGTAAGTAAAGATGAAAATGAAGAGAGTTAGGACTTGAGATGCAATTTAGGGTTAAAAATGTACTTCTGCAAATACCTAGCTTTCAGAGCAGTGAGATTTCAAGGTGGTTCAACGTTCTTATTAAACTAGAGATATATTTATTTTGAGAATGAATATGAATGTTCATTGGAGCAGTGGTTCTCAACCTGTGGGTCGCGACCCATTTGGGGGTTGAACGACCCTTTGACAGGGGTCGCCTAAGACCATCAGAAAACAGATATTTACAGTACGATTCATTAACAGTAGCAAAATGACAGTTATGAAGTAGCAACGAAAATAATTTTATGGGTGGGGGTCACCACCACATGAGGGATGGTATGAAAGGGCCGCGGCATTAGGAAGGCTGAGAACCACTGATGGGAGGAAGAACCACAATCATGTAAGAAAGCCCTGCATGGGAAAAACATCTCAATGTCTGATTGATCGCGTTCTGATAAGATGAGCGGGTCATCCCTTGTCACGCAGCTTCTGTAGCTTGTCCTTCTTTAAAGCAACAGAGCCCCGATTCGGGGCAAGGTGCCAAGCAGTTCTGCCGGTTGTCTAGTCTATTCTTCTCCTTACACACTCCCCCCAGTGACTCTTGTAAACGGATGCAAATCCGCTGTTTCACAACTCCGTCCATTCTCTTCCTGAACGCAGGTTGGGAAATGGCTCTCTCCTGGGCGCCGGGCAGGGGCGCCAGACAATGGCAGGGTGACTTCCCAGAAGGGAGCTTTGTGGTGCCCCCGCCTCTGCCAGGCAACCTACCAGGAACGGCCACTGCCAACACAGCACCGTCCAGAGGGGGTGCCCGACCCCCCTTCCCGCCCGCGCCCGGCCTGCAGAAGCAACCCTTTGCAGGGACGTCTTCCTCCTGAGCCTGACTGGCAGCTCCGAGGATTAGACTGGGGTCCTTTATGCACATGAGCCCCCCGGAGGGGTGAACTCCAAAACCCCTATTTTCTCCTGCGAGTCCACCCTCCGTCCCACAAAACCCGAGCGAGCCACTGCGGTCGCCGGCCTCTCCCCATTCCGGGTTTTCCAAAGAAAACAAAACAAAACACCAGCCGCTCCCACAATAGGCGGCCGTGGTAATGACCGGGCTGCGGGCGGGTGCGGACTGCCAGTCCTTTCAGGGCCCAGACGGGACCCCACTCGCTCCTTTCTTATCCAGACTCCACATTCTCAGCAGCACCGTCTCGCTTACAATGGCACAAATGGCCAACTGGCTAATGAAAACTATGTGCTGTGTGTGTGTGTGTGTGTGTGTGTGTGTGTGTGTCCATTAAAAGACCCTCAAAACTGCTGAATGAAAATCAAGACCAGTGTCTTCTTCCTCAAGCAAAATTTCCCATTTAATCACCACATTAAAAACAAAAACAACAAAACCAAGAGACCCATCACCTGGCCTCTCTGCTCCTCGCCTCCTTATCTTTAACAAAACACTCTAATTTCACTTAGAAGTGATTTTTACCGTGATGTGTTTCCTTCTGTGCACTACTTTAAGAAACAGAGTAGAAAGCATTGTCCTCTTTCTAGAAAAATCCTTGTTAATCCTAATGGCAGGTTTAATGGGGGGGAGGGGAGATGTACCCATATTTTCCAGTGTATAAGATGACTTTTTAACCCAGGAAAATCTTCTCAAAAGTCGGGGGTCATCTTATACGTCAGGTGTCATTTTATAAGGGCGAGTATATCCCAAACTCTATATTTTAACTGGAAAAGTTGAGGGTTGTCTTATATGCCCAGTCGTTTTATACGCCAGAAAATACGGTACTTGAAAGAGGGAGTTGGAAGTCAAAACAGTCAAAACTACTGGCCACTCTTTAAACAGTAACCCCTCTGCCAGTGAGCGAGCGCTCTCTGTCCAGTGTACATATGTATTCCTACGGAGAGGACAGATATGCAGCCATGTTTAAAAGCCAAAGCCGGAAAGCCACATTGCCCTATTCACTCAGGGTGCTCATTGTGCTGGGTACTTTCCAAGAAACACGTCAGAAGATGGAATTCATTTCTGCGTGGGAACTAAGCTCACACCGCAAGTAGTCACATCACAATTAATTGAAATTCTCTGGAAATGGAAGAGTTCTGATTAATTTAATTTCCCGGTTAACTGAACACGAAATCGAAAACTTTTTTTTTAATCCTTGTCAAAATGTTTCTAAAATGCTTGGGTCCACTTTACTTGCATAATTACACACCACATATTGGATGTAATTTAAAGGTTCTTAGGTAATTCCCAATTTCAATGCTCCTTGAGATCTTCACTGCTAAGATCCTTTTTTACTTCAACCATAAAGAAGAGATTGAAAAGACTGAGTTGAACGTACGCTTGCATCCATGAGTATAAATGTTTACATTAATCCATAACATCATCTTCTTCCTTGTACTTCAGAAATCTCTTGGGAAAGTATAACGTAGGAAACTGGTTAATAGAGGTTTATTTGGGAAAAATTCAGGTAAACTGAGGTTTTTGTTATGTTTGCATGCTAAGGGGAACTGACAAAAATTTCTCCTCTAGCTGATGTTCAATAAATGTAAAAAATTTAATAACTTTAATACAGTGCTGTCTATCAGTTTTATTAGCATAAATTGTTAAAGAACTTGCAAATATATTTAAACTCACTGAAGAGTGCCCTGGCTGGTTTGGCTCAGTGGCCAGAGTGTCAGTTTGTAAACTGAAAGGACCCAGGTTCAATTCCGGCCAAGGGCACATGCCCAGGTTGCGAGTTCAATCCTCCATCTTCCCCCAAATGGAGTGTGTGCAGTGTGCAGGGGGCAGCCAGTCAATGATTTTCCCTCATCAGTGATGTTTCTCTCTCTCCCTTCCTCTCTGAAATCAATAAAAATCTATTTCTAAAAAGCAGAAGAAAAAGAAAAGACTAAAGCCATGGATAAAATTCATGTTGTAAAAAAATAATAACGCACTAGGATTTACTGAAGTTTCATGGTGGAACATATGTGAGTCAGAGCTGTCTCCCACATACCCCCCCCC
>PVJN01017883.1:0-39889 GCA_004026805.1 Lasiurus borealis
CATGTGACATAATTTCATTTTTTGTTGTTGTTTTGTTGTTGTTGTTGGTGGTGGTGGTAGTGGTACAAATATCATTAGTATCTTTTTTATTTGCTCTATCCCTTCTATATACAGAGGTCAGTCCTCTATATCTTTCTGGTTGTGATTAGTATATTTATGTAATTCTTACAATAATGTTACTAATTCAATGGCTGCGGTTACAGTTTTTAATGGCTTTATTAGGCTCAGTCGAACAATGTTACATTATTTGAACACCCATCCCAAGAGAGACTTAGTGCCAAAACTGGTTTGGCTCAGTGGATAGAGCATTGGCCTGTGTACTGAAAGGTCCCAGGTTCGATTCTGGGCAAGGGCATGTACATTGATTGCAGGCACATCCCTAGTAGGCGCCGTGCAGGAGGCGGCTGATTGATGTCTCTCTCTCATCGATGTTTCTAACTTTCTATCCCTCTCCTTTCCTCTCTGTGAAAAATCAATAAAATATATATTTAAAAAAAGAGAGACTTAGTAATATTTTATGCATAACTATTGTTTTTAATTTTTATATTTTTATTAATTTCAGAGAGAGAGAGAGAGAGAGGGTTGAAAGACAATCATTGATCTACTGCCTCCTACACATCTTCTGCCCCATTCTCTGCTCCCCAGGGATTGAACCCACAACCCAGGGAATGTGCCCTGACTGGGAATCGAACTATGACCTTCAGGTACATAGGTGGACATTCCACCACAAGTTGGCTGGGCTGCTTTTAATTTTTAAAGTTACTTCTGTTATCTCTAGCTTTAGTTTTCAATCTGCTAGAAAATAAATGCTTTCTTTTTGTCTTTTAAACTTTACTGTTGAAAGCATTACATATGTGTTGGAACCATGGAGCTTCTGATTTTCCTGACTCATAGCAGAATCTCTTCCTCACATTTTGTAGGTCTGCCTAATGTATGTTCTAGTTTTTATGACTTCTATTTCTGATGTTCTTTCTGCTTTGGAATTTTACTTAAAATCATTGTTCTAGTTTCCAGAGACCCATCATCATCATCATCATCATCATCATCATCATCATCATCATCATCATTCTTTATCCCAGGTAGACAATCTGTATATACAGTATAAACCATATGGGTTATCATCTGTTAGATACAGTTACACTTTTACAGTTTAGCTAAATTTTCTGCCCTAACTTTCTCTCTAGTTTAGGACACAAAATAGCAGATACTATGGAGAGATGTCACTGATGACGAGCACACTCTTCTTTAGTGTAATATTTATAATTATTTTCGTACAACTAGCTGAAGTAGTGAGCAAAGAAGGAGAGAGGGCATTAGGGACATACTACTTTATCAGAAATGGTCAACCTCTCATTGTCTGAGTCATAGTCGCCTTTGAGTCACAACTCTACTAGCAAGATTTTCATTTTTCTTCCTGACAAGGGCATGGAATTGTGTCACAGTTAGCATTTTTCCATCTGCAGAATTTCTAATTCTCCATGAGACGCTCAGGGAGATGAATGTTTTGTGCTCAAAGCTCAATGACAGTGTGACTGGGCAGGCCATAATGTTAAAACTTTTACTAAGGGAATGAGGAGTTATAAAAGCCAGGCATCGTACCTTATGAGGAAATCAAACTGAAACACGTGGTTTTCTTCTGGGCAGGATGCAAAGGTGATTTCTTTCCCGGGTCCTTTTCCAGATAGATTTGAAGAATGAAGCCACAGTCAAAAGGTGGAAATTTATTGGGAAAGAAGCACAGACTCTCACATGGGGAGAGGGCTCCAAAATGGTAGCCCACTAAGTCCCTTTTTCCTAAGGTTTATAAAGCTGCAGTTCTTTGTGTCTTGATATCCCCTCTGATTGGTCACTATAGCAGGTTCGGAGCTCAAACCCACATGGAGTCCCCCTCTTTTTCTCCTGTGGGAGAATTGTCTGTTCCCTGTGAAAATCTGTTTTCCTTTTTCTCCGTTTTGTTTTTCTACTCCCTGTGGCTTTTTCTTGTCTTCTGTAAGTGGGTATCTTCCTCTCCCCTTTATCCTGTGTAAACGTATGCCTTTTGGTAGCTCACAACCCCACAGCTTTGCAGTCTTCCTCCATGGACCCTCTTTAGTTCTAAAATTCTCTAAACCTGCCTATTTTACCCCTAAAAACTCCTTTTATTTAGATCCTTATTACAGTATCCCCATGTTTTCTTTTCATTGCAAACATCTTCTTTACATTATACATTTTCCAAGTAAAAAAAAGTATTTTCCATTTTATAACTTTTTCAAAACTAACACGTTCAAAACAAGCTGTAAATAAACATGTTTACCACTTTTCCTAAGAAGAATATGTTTTCACTTTGCAAAGTAAGGTGGAAACACTACCAAAACTAGCTCACACTTTAAGGCAAAGATGAACCAACCATCTTTTACTGATTTGTATGCAAATTATGCACAATTATATATGCAAATGTTGGCTATGCTAAATAATTATTTATTTAATTTTTAAAATTAGTGGAATGTAGTCTAGGTTTTTGTAAAGTTATTTTTTTTTAAGAAATCAAAGACACATGTAAAAATATTGATCAACTTAATAGAAGTCATGGGCTCTGTTTTTATTCTCTATTTAAATATCAACAATTCTCCAAAATAGAAATTTAAGTAGGATGATAATTATAATTACCTCATAGTTTAAGATTTGGGAACATAGAATATAGCCCAACTAGAAATATTCATGCTACTGCTTTTTTCTTAACTCCCAATCATTTATTTTTCTGATTATCTTATTTCACTTATTTCCAAATCTCTGTTTTATTTAAACCTATGAATGATTTAACTCATTAGAAAAATGTCAGTTAGAAACTAAAGATATTTAAGATTTTGCTTAAATTTAAATTCCATTTTCCTCACTCATTATATGCAAGTGACATAACCTTGAATGCCTTTGTTTTTCATCATCTTGAAAATAAAGATAATAATATGTATCAGTTTGCTTTTCTTCTGAGGAATACTTTGGGAGGTATGTGATTAAAATGTATTAAAATATTACTTTTGTCATTTTCAAATGCAAAAGGAAGATTCAGATAATTTAAGTGACTTTCCCAAGGATATCCAAGTCAGTAGTAAAAACACATTAAAAAATCAAATTTTGTATATTGATGAATATTTAGACATAAGAGCTATCTGGTTATGTTTGTAAAACAGACAGCATGTTTTTTTGTTGATAAATATTGGAATGAGACAAATGATTTCTACTTTTCTATTTGTTAGGGAATATGAAAAAACAACAACACATTTTTTGTTTTTCCAGTTTGGGCTACACAGTTTATTAACATGTCTAAAGACTTCTGATCAAAGAGCTACTAAGTAGTGGAGCCAGTAAGAGAATGTAGAAAAATACTGACTTTTAATACTAAATTGTTTCTAATACATCATGAGCTTCTATATTACATAGTATAGTGCATTTCTATTTAGAAATGACTAAGTTTATTTAGGAAAACAGAATAAAAATTAGTGGATAGCCCTTGCCAGTGTAGATCAGTTGGTAGTGCATTGCCCTGTACACCAAAAGGTTGCCAGTTTGATTCCCAATTAGGACATGCACCCAGGTTGAAGGCTCAATCCCAATAGAGAGTATGCAGGAGGCAGTCTATCAATGTTTCACTCTCATATTGGATGCCTCTCCTACTCCTTATCTTTTCCTCTCTCCCTAAAAATCAATAAAAATACCTTTTAAAATGAACAATACACATTGTAAATGACATCTAAAGACAATACATCTTGTGCTCACAAAACAGCACAGGATGAATTGACTAGTGAATGGTATATATAACATAAATGGAAGGAATTTAAATGAGGGAAACACCTCTTACTCTTGGTTTTCTGAACTCAGCTAGCAGTTGAAATGGCTCTTTTGATAGGCTTATACTAGTTCCCCATCCAGATTTAATTTATCATATTAGCCATTAACTTCAAACCCCTTTCCCCTTTGATATTTTTTCCTGTTTCCAAGAAAATGTTAAATGTACTGTCCTGGATTTCAACTTTGATTATGTGTTGTGCAGTGGATACATTATGTTTTCTGAGCATATGCTATGTCAATGTCCATTTCCTTCCTCTCAGAACATTCCCTTACTTGAAGGGAATCATTGATTGGCTGAACTGTGTACACTATCTTGTTTGTTAAGAATTGCACTGATTGGCTTTATAATATTCTTTGATTCTTGGATAAGATAGGACTATTATATATATAAAAAATAAAACATCTAGGATACATTTAACAAAGTGGGGAGAGGAAATATCTGTATACTGAGAACTGTAAGATATTGATGAAAGAAAATAAAGAAGAACAAATAAATGGAAAGATAATTTGTTATCATGAATTAGAAGAATTAATGTTAAAATATCAATACTATCAAAAAGCCATCACAGATTCAATGCAATCCCTGTCAGAAATTCAATGGCAGTTTTTTTAGAAATAGAACAAATAATTTTAAATTTGCATGGAACCGCAAAATACCCTATATAGCTAGAACAACTGAATAGACAATTTTTTTAAAGAAGACATACAAAAGCTAACAGATACATTAAAAGTGGCTCAACATTACTAATGACCAGGAAAATGAAAACTGAAATAATAATGTGATATCACTTTACACATATTAGAATGGCTATTATAAAAAAGACTAGAGGCCTGGTGCACAGATTCATGCACTAGTGGGTGGGATCCCTTTGCATGGCCTGCATGGATCAGGCTGAAACCAGCAGTCAAACACCGCCTGCAGCTCTGACCTACAGCTCCTGCTCATTCTGGCCCCACTGCACCTGCTGCTGATGCTCTGTAGGCTTCCTGTTGCTCTGCCGTGGTCTCTGGGCTATGGCAGCCAGTCATGAGCCCTGTGTCTAGTGCCCATAAGTGAGAGTACACTGACCATCAGGGAGCAGGTCCTGCATTGAGCATCTGCCCCCTGGTGGTCAGCAAATGCCATAGTAACCTGTCATTCAGTCATTTGGTCACTTAGGCTTTTATATCCTATCTAATAAAAGAGTAATATGCAAATTGACCATATCTCCACTATACCCACAAGCCATGCCCACCAGCCAATCAGGAGTAAGTATGCAAATTAACCCAACCAAGATGACCGCAACTACAGAGAGAGCAGGAGGCTTGGGTTTCCCTGGCAATGGAGAAAGCCAAGCTTTCTGCACACCAATGCCAGGCCAAGCCTCCACTCAAGGCTACAAAGTTTCAACTATAAAAGATAAATAAATCCTAGATACCAAGGCCTCCACTTGGGTCACTGGGGTGTGTGGCCAGCCTGCAAACCACCACAGGTCCCTCATCCAGACTGTCCCACACCCCAAGGAAGGGATCAGGTCTGCAAGGGAGGGCAGTTGGCGGTGACCAGGCTGGCAGAGGAGCGAAGTTGGGGGTGACTGGCCTGCAGGGAAGGGCAGTTAGGGTAGAGGGCAGTTAGGGGCAAACAAGCTGGCAGGGGAGCAGTTAGACATCAGTCAGGCTGGCAGGGGAGTGGTTTGGGGATGGGATGATCAGGCTGGCAGGCAGAAGCAGTTAGGGACAATCAGGAACGTAGGTAGGCGAGCAGTTGGGAGATAGCAGTCCTGGATTGTGAGAGGGATATCTGACTGCCCGTGCAGTTGGACATTCCTTGAGGGGTCCTAGATTGGAGAGGGTGCAGGCTGGGCTGAGGTACACAAACCTCTGTGCACGAATTTTGTGCACTGGGCCTCTAGTATATAGATAGTGTTGGTAAGAATGTGGAGAAAAGGTAACACTTAAGAGCTGTTGATGGGATTGTAAGTTGGTGCAACCACTATGGAAAAGTATAATGGAAGCTAATAATAGAATTACCATATAATATAGAAATTCCACTTCTGGATATTCATCTCAAAAAAAAAAAAGAAAACACTAACTAAAAAAGATATCTGCACTCTCATTTTCATTTCAGCACTATTTACAATAGCCAAAGCATAAAACAATTTAAGAGTCCATCAATGGGTGCATAGATATATAATATATAAATTATTATACACACTTTGCATAATTATAAAGGCAGTGTTTATTAAAATACATTGTGTGTATGCATTTTGGGAGAACATGCTATATACACACATACACACAATGGAATATTATTCTGCCATAAAAAGAACAAAATATTGTCATTTGTGACAACATGGATGAACTGTGAGGGCATTATGTTAAATGGAATAAGTCAGACAGAGAAGGACAAATATTATTTGATCTCACATATACGTAGCATCTACCCCCCCCCCAACAAAACAAAACAAAACAAACAAGTTTATAGGTACAGGAAACAAATTGATGGTTTCCAGAGGAAGGAGTGGGTGAAATGGGTGTTCAGCATCTAAGAAAAAAAACACTTAAGTTATAAAAGAAATACATCATGGAGATGCAATGTACAGCATGGTGACTGTAGTTAATAATACTATACTGTGTTATTAGAAAGCTCCCAACAATCTAACCCTTAAAAATTTTCATTACATGGAAAATGAGGAGAAACATCATAATCATAAACATCAAAATCATGAAGGGAAAGTGTAAACACACTGGATTCTGGCCAATGCAGAGGCAACTCCCTATTCCTGCAGTGCTTAGGTATGGATTTGCTCAAGAGGGAAAATTGTTTTAGTCACTATTTATTTAGGCTTACTCTTGTAAATATTCAAACCTAATTCTTACTAATATATGTAGTTTATTTATTAGTTAGATGTTTTGCATGGAGTTATCATTAATTCAGGAAAATTGTTCAATCTAATGATCAATATTTGCACATTTAACGTAGTATAATCATGTATAGGTTGACTTTTTGGTTCAGTCTGTGTGAGTTTAAGTCTGATTCCAGCATCTACTAGCTTTCTGGCTTTAAACAAGTTACTAGACCTTTGAAGTCCCACTTTGTCAATTTTAAAATTGATGGTAGCTACAGTGTTTGCCCCACAGGTTTGTTGGAGACATTGAAAGTGGTTAATATATATATATATATATATATATATATATATATATATATCTCAAATATTGAACACTAGGTATAGCACATATTAAAAGATCATAATGTTAGTTATTATTAGTTTTTTTATAATACACTTACATAACAATAAACTGTGTTCAAAATAAACGATGCCCCACTTTTAGTATAAGCAAAGAATAAAAAATAAATAAATGTATCCTTTGAACCTATATAATACCACTACTTTTAAATCATAAGGGAATAAATGATCTATATGCCTAAAATTAGACTATATACAGTTCATGCTTTTTAAAAATCTCTCTTTCCTCTAGCTATGATCGATTTCTCTACCTATGATTGGTTAAAAAAAAACAAAACCTCTATTCATACAGATAGTATATCTTCTTTAGTACTCATAGAAACAGGGCAAGAAAACAAATGAGTTTTTCTTGCTATGGGCAAGAAAAAAAGTGAGTTGACTCCATAGGGAACACATAGGCCTTCAAAGATTTCCTGATAGATCTTCACACTTATTTTAATATCCATGAATTTATGCAATGAGGATTCAGTTCTTTCTATAATTTAAATGTGACTAACTTGAAGAAATTAATTCTGTTCTCTGAATGCTATGAGCTTCCTGTCTGTTGTTGGGTGAAAAAAAAATCCCTAGATTGTTCACATTTTATATTGGTAAAATAGATTTTTTTAAGCCAATTTTTACCACTTTCCCTTAGATGTAGTACTCCCTCTTTACCCTATGTCACATATTGAAACCCAAATGTGGTGGTGAGATCCGAGTTTGTTTTCTGGCAAAATGCAAGAATGAATTCACAGATAAAAACAGTTAAGAGAAGCAAAGTTTAGTGAGAGAAGCCAGTTCTGGAAAAGGAACAGCTGGGGTTCCAAAAGCAGGCCAGTGTGGAGAGCTTCCGTTGCATGTCACAGCTGGTTGTAGGTCAGCATACAAACTAACTAAAGCCCATTAGTCCATGTGTGGAATTCCACATGGCCATAAGCCACATGGGCACAGGGGAGCATATCTTCTGCCATAGGAGAGCCAGGAACCCATAAGCCACGGAGAGAAGGAGGGAGAATGGTGCTTCTTAGTGGGTAGATATATGCTTGCTAGCTTCTGATTGGTTCTTTCAAATAATTCTGCCTTAGTAATGTTATGCCCAGATTTCAAGATCCCCAAAGACCACCAGGGAACTGAATCTGATACAAAAGCAGAGAGTCTTTATTCAGTCTCAAGCCCAGGCCCCCTGCCTCTGCTGACACAACAGCGGCAGAATGCGAGAGAGCCTGGAGTTCAAGGGAACAAAGAATTTTTTTAATTAAATCTTTATTATTTAGATTATTACATTTGTTTCTCTTTTTTCCCCTCCGTAGCTCCCCTCCACTCAGCTCCCACTCCTCTCTCTACCCTTACCTCCCTCCTGTTGACCTCATCCATAGGTGTATGATTTTTGTCCAGTCTCTCCCTGTACACCCCTCACCCCTTTCCCCCTGAGAATTATCAGTGCACTCCCTTTCTGTGCTCCTGATTCTATTATATTCACCAGTTTATTCTGTTGATCAAATTTTTAATTCACTTAATTTTTAGATTCACTGTTTATAGATATGTATTTGTTGTTCATCATTTTTTCTCTTTCCCTTTTTCTTCTTCCTCTTCTAAGAGAGTACCTTTCAGCATTTCATATAATACTGGTTTGAAGTTGATGAACTCCTTTAGCTTTTTCTTATCTGTGAAGCTCTTTACCTGGCCTTCAATTCTGAATGATATCTTTGCTGGATAGGGTATTCTTGGTTGTAGGTTCTTGCTATTCATCACATTGAATATTTCTTGCCATTCCCACCTGGCCTGCATCATTTGTGGGGGTGCCAGAAGAAGAGAGAGAGCAAGATACTGAAAACCTATTTGAAGAAATAATGACTGAAAACTTCCCACATCTGGTAAACGAAATAGACTTACAAGTCCAGGAAGCACACATAACCCCGTATAAAAGGAATCCAAAGAGGACTACACCAAGACATATCATAATTAAAATACCAAGAGCAAAAGACAAAGAGAGATTATTAAAAGCCGCAGAGAAAAACAGTTAATTATCTACAAGGGAGCACCCATATGATTGTCAGCTGATTTCTCAACAGGAACAAAGAATTTATATGGCTAGTCATGTGAGTGGACTTAGGTGGATGAGGTGAGCAACAGTAATTGGTCGGTTCTGGGTCAGGGTTTTATTCCAGGTTTTACATCAGGGTTTTACAGCAGAGATTTACAGCAGGGATTTATGGCAGAAACTTATGGCAGGGAATGATGAACACATTCCTGGGTCTGAGCTATGCCCTACTACCTCCCGATTAGTCAAGGGTGGTGCACAAGAAGCATTCTACGGTGTAGCTGCATTCTTGGGGCCTCATTGGTCTGCTTGGGTGGTGGTTGGGGAACCGGGATATTCCTAGCATTCTTGCGGTGTTTCCCGGAAGGGAGATCAGGTGGGGGCACAGCTTTACAGGATGGAGAATAGTCAGTCCCGCTTTGTTCATTCAGTAACATCTTTGGGATTGGTATAGGCCTCACTGCCTTGTGTTTGGTTATATGAAAGTTGCCTGTCTTAGCAACATCCATACATTTTAAAGCTCATGTCTCCCAGGCTCAGCTTACCCTTCTTTCCCCAGCCAGCTGCCCACTGGGCTGCCTAGCAACACTCCTTGGTAGATTAGGTTCTGCAGTTCTACTTCCTCCCACCATGGTCCTTTCCTTGACTACCTAGTCTTCTTCTGTCTCTTCAATATGACATATATGCCCTATAGTTTTGATTTAAACTTTATGTATTTTTATTTAACATACTTTATTAGACATAATCTTATTGAGATGCTTAATTCTTATCAGCCTCTGAATTACTATAAGCTAAACTTTCTATTTGCATATACAATCAAGGGTGAATTCAGGTCATTCCCTGCTATTTGATGTGCAGAAGAAGCAATACACTGGGAGTCATGATTCTAGCATATTACACTATACATGTTTGGCTGTGTCACTTCAAAGTTTAAGTGTCAAATTTTTAAGAGTAAAGTGAGAGAGTGGTATTCTACTAAGGAGATTGAGATTATTAATTTATTTATTACATAATCTAACAAATATGCATCATCCACATTTTTTCCTAAATGACTGATGTAATGAGTGCTAGGAACAAAATATTAATTTTGTCATAATGAAAATAAATCTTTAACAATTAAGTAATGGCAGGGCTCTAAAAGTAAGATTACTATCAATTTGAGCAAAACAATTTAAACACATCATTTTCACACACAAACTAGTTTTGCTATGTGAAGGGATCAGAGAAGGAAATTAAAATTTTGACCCCAGTATTAACATTTGCTGCATGATTGAAACTCATTTCTTAAATTTCATTCAAGTAGTTTCCTGAAAGTAAAAGATGTTCATAGAATCAACATTATCCTGATTTTGGCTCATCAGAAATATATACAATTCATAATCCCAGTACTAAAATAACATGGGTTTATTTACTTAGAGACTTATAATACATTTCTAGGTCAATCAGTTCCTCTTTATAATGCATCATCATAATGAAGTAGTGTAATATATGCAAAAATATTCACTCTATAGGCACTTAGAGATTTAAAAATAATTCATACTCACAAAAATATATAAATCTATTATAAAAATGTGATTATATTTTTAATAGTTCAGCAGTTTTTAAAAACATGAGGTTACTATAACACCAACATGCTCACCTCAGAATAAATGAATTCATTATTTCATTACCTTCTGCTATAACTTTGTGTCCAGTTTGAGGATTAATATTTGTATATTATTTAACATTTCAGCTCTTTGACATTGATGATTTTTTTTTAGATTTAGATACCAAAAGCAAAAACAAACAAGTTAGACTGCATCCAACTAAATAGCTTCTGCACAGTAAAGAAAACCATCAGCAAAATAAAAGGCAACCTAACAAGTATGTGAAAATATTTGAAAATCCTATATCTGATAAGAGGCTAATACCCAAATACAAAGAAATAATACAACTCAATAGCAAAAAAACAAACAATCCACTTTAAAAATGGGTATGGGACCTGATTAGACATTTTTCCAAAGATGACATTCAGATGGCTAACATGTATATAAAAAGGTCCTCAATGTCAGTAGTCATCAGAAAAATGCAAGTCAAAATCACAATGAGATATTGCCTCACACCTATCAGATGACTATTATCAATAGCCCAAGGACAAGGTCAATAGTGTGGTAAAGGTCAGGAGGGCTGGGTGCAGGGTAGATAGGATCAATGAGGGAAAAATAGGAGGCATCTGTAATACTTTCAATGATAAAGATAATTCTTTTTTTTTTAAATAACAAGACATAACAAGTGTTGGTGAAGTTGTGAAAAAAAGTGTAAAATAACTTTATGCGCTGTTGGTGGGTATATAAATTAGTGCAGCCACTGACAAAAAGCAGCATGAAGGCACCTCAAAAAGTTAAAAGTAGAACTTCCATATGACCTAGCAATTACACTTCTGGGAATCTATCCAAAAGAAATGAAAATACTAGCTAGAAAAGATATCTACATGCCTACATTAATTGCAGTATTATTCACAATAGCCACAGTATGGAAGAAACCTAAGTGTCCATCAATGGAAAAATAAAGTCATTTTCAATGTATATATAATTGTATATTATTCAGCCATAAAAAAGAAGAAAATCCTGCCATATGCTAACACATGGATGAACCTGGAGGATACAATGCTAAGGGAAATAAGCCAGACACAGAAACAAATACCATAAGATCTCATTATATGTGGAATATAAAATAGTTGAGCTCATAGAATAAGTGAAAAGAATAATAAATACTAGGGTCTGGAAAGTGAGGGAAATGAGAGATATTTGCCAAAGAGTACAAACTTTCAGTTATAAGATGAATAAATTATGGGGATCTAATGTACAGTGTGGTGATAAATTAGTAATACTATATTGTATATTTGAAAGTGGCTAAGAGAGAGCTTCATTTTTTTCACCACAAAAATAAAGTTAACTAATATGTAACTATGTGATATGGTATATGAGTAAAATAATCTTATGTGGGGATCATTTAAAATATATATATATTTCAATATTACAATGTATAACCTATATATAAACATTTTTTATTTATCAGTTATGTCCCAATAAAGCTAGAAAAAAACAAACAAATGCAAAACAGTTGAATGTTGGGAGAAACAAAAAAAGAGGAGCATTTTATAAAAAGTATTATTTTAAAAAAGAGTAAATGATTATAAACACATAATTTCTTATATTGTCCTAACTCTAGAGTACATCCTGGAACTTTAATTTTTCTTTCTGTCTTCTGGATAACACAATATAGCTTAGGAACATGAGGCAACATACAAAAACATGTAATATTGTGTCTGTAGGCATTTTACATGAATTCCCAAATCAGCCTTGACTTTTATTAACTTTCAGCTAGCAGAAAACTTTTTATTGTTGTTGTTACTAAATATAAAAAAATACTTCTAAAATTTAAGAGAGTGGAAAAAATGATGTTAGAATAGATGGATGTGTCTGGAGCCTTATCACTGGGCAGACAGAGAGAGCAGCTGAGAGTCACACTGGGAGTATTTGTTGGCAAGTTAAGAGTCAGTTATCCTCCAGGAGAATGTGGGGGACTGATGGATGGGGCTCCCCTGACCAGGCAGCCCCACTGCCATGGGGCTTTTGTCTGCCAGAGCCACCAGTGCGAATGCAGAGACCGCACCATCCTGAGGCAGAAGTGAATGTCTACCGCGGTCTGAAAAGCTACAGCTGCAGCAACCACTGAACAGCCAGGGAACCCAGAAAACTGCTCTCAAAAACGGCACAGACACTCGGACCCAGAGGAGCTCCACACGCCACATGGAAAGGTCAGATTTTGCCTGGGATAAGACCCTTGTGTGTTGTATCTGGTCATGTTATGGTTTGTGCCTTTAAATCAACGGAGGAGAGAGAACTACAAAACCAGACACCTGGAGAAGAAAGACCATGGGTAAACAAGAAACAGCCCACATATGACAGAAAAGCAGGTATCACCAGAAAAGGAAGTAATCAAAATAGAAGAAGAAATAGACCTTCCAGAGAAAGATTACAGAAAAAATGGTCATAAGGTGGCTGAAAAGAATGAAAGACAAAATCGACAATGTGAGTAAGAGCCAAGAGGAAATGAAGAAGAGCCAAGAGGAAATGCATAAGAAGCAAGAAGAAATGAAGAATAATTAAGAAGAAATGAAAAATGGCATCACTGCTATGAAGAACTCAATAGAAAGCATCAAAAGTAGACTAGAGGAAGCAGAGGATTGCATCAGTGAGTTAGAACACAAGGTAGAAAAAAATACCCAAATACAGCAGCTCCTAGGAAAAAAAAATTAAAAAGCAAGAGGAAAGCCTAAGGGAACTTTGGGATAACACGAAACAAAACAACATCCTCATAATTGGGGTTCCATAAAGAGTGAAAACTGAGCAAGTAATAGAAAACCTGTTTGAAAAAATGACAGAAAACTTCACCAATATAGAAAAGAAAACACACACACAAATCCAAGAAACTCACAGAGTTCCAAGCAAAATGAACCCCAAAAGACCGACACCAAGGCACATTATAATTAAATTGGCAAATACCAACGACAAAGTACGAATCTTAAAAGTGGCCAGAGAGAAACAGAAAGTTACCTACAAAGGAACCCCCATAAGACAAGCAACTGATTTATCAACAGAAACTCATTAGGCCAGAAGGGAATGGAATGAAATATACAAAGTCATGCAAAGGAAGGATCTGAATCCAAGAATACTGTACCCAGCAAGGCTTTCAATCAAAATTGAAGGTGAAATCAGAAGCTTCACAGACAAAAAAAGGACTAAGGGAATATATGACCACCAAACCAGCAATACAAAAATGTTAAAGAGTCTGCTGTAAATAAAAGAAATAGGAAGCAAAGAAGGAACTCGGCAGTAAAAACTAAAAATGGCAACAGATAAGTTATAAATAATAACTTTAAAAGTAAACAGATTAAATGCTCCAATCAAAAGGCAAAGGGTAACAGATTGGATGAGAAAACATGACCCATATATCTGCTGTCTACAGGAAACCCATCTCAGAAAAAGAGATGCACACAGATTGAAGGTGAAGGGATGGAAGATGGTATTTCAGGCAAATGGAAATGAGACAAAAGCTGGGGTTGCAATACTTATATCTGACAAATTAGATCTCAAACTGAAGGACATAACAAGAGATAAAGAAGGCCACTTCATAATACTAAAGGGAACAATCCAACAAGAAGATATAACTCTGGTAAACATATACGCATCCAATATAGGAGCACCTAAATACATAAAAAAACTCCTGGAGGGTATTAAGGGAGAGATTGACAGCAATACAACCATAATAGGAGACTTTAATACCCCACTGTCACCACTGGACAAATCCTCTAAACAAAAAATCAGCAAAGAAACATCAATCCTAAATGACTTACTAGACCAGATGGAATTAATTGAAATCTTCAGAACATTTCACCCCAAAGCCACAGAATATACTTTCTTCTCCAGTGCACATGGGTCATTTTCAAAGATAGACCATATGTTGGGTCATAGGAAAAGTCTCTTCAAATTTAAGAAGATAGAAATCATATCAAGCATTTTCTCAGATCACAGTGGCATAAAACTGGAAATCAACTAGAATAAAAACAATAGAAAGAAATCAAACACATGGAGACTAAACAGCATGCTACTAAACAATGACTGGGTAACCAGAGAGATCAAGGAAGAAATAAAAAACATCATGGCAAGCTGATATTTTGGCTCAGTGGATAGAGCATTGGCCTATCCACTAAAGGGTCCCAGGTTCAATTCCGGTCGGGGGCATGTACCTTGCTTGCGGGCACAACTCCAGTTGGGGTCATGCAAGAGGTGGCTGTTCAATTTCTCTCTCTCATCAATGTTTCTGACTTTATATCCCTCTCCCTTCCTTTTTGTAAAAAATCAATAAAACATATTTAAAAAAAACACATCATGGCAACAAATGACAATGACAGCACAACAATACAAAATTTATGGGACACAGTGAAAGCAGTCTTGAGAGGGAAGTTCATAGCTCTACAAGCCTACGGCAGAAAAACAGGAAACAATGGTAATAAATTTCCTAACCCTACAACTCAAAGATTTAGAAAGAGAGAAACAAGAAAAGCCCAGTGTATGCAAAAGGAAGGACATAGTAAACATTAGAGGGGAAATAAACAACAAGAGACCAAAGAAACAATTCAAAAGATCAACAAAACCAAGAACTGGTTCTTTGAAAGGATAAACAAGATTGATGGACCTCTATCCAGGCTCACCACGAAGTAAAGAGAGAAGACCTGAAATAAACAAAATCAAAAATAAAAGAGGAGAAATAAAAACAAACCCAGCCGAAATACAAAGGATTGTTAAAAAAATACTATGAACAGCTCCATTCCAACAAATTGGACAACCTGCAAGAAATGGACATATTCCTAGAAAAATATAACCTTCCAAAACTCAATCAGGAGGAATCAAAATAGCTCAATAGCCCAATAACTTTAGAAGAAATTAAAGCAGTCATCAAAAAGCTTCCAGCAAACAAAAGCCCAGGACCAGATAGCTACCCAGGAGAGTTTTACCAAACATTCAAGGAAGAATTAAAACCTATCCTCCTCAGACTATTCAAAAATATTCAAGAAGAAGGAACATTTCCAAAACACCTTCTATGAAGCCAGTATCACCCTAATACCAAAACCAGATAAAGACAACACACAAAAAAAGAAAATTATAGGCTAATATCTCTCATGAACATAGATGCCAAAATCCTCAACAAAATTCTAGCAAATTGGATCCAGCAGTACGTCAGAAAGATCATACACCATGACCAAGTAGGATTCATCCCAGGAATGCAAGGATAGTACAATATCTGCAAATCAATAAATGTGATACATCACATAAACAAATTGAGAGATAAAAATCACATAGTCATATCAATTGATGCAGAAAAAGCATTTGACAAGATCCAACACCCTTTCTTGATAAAAACTCTCAGCAAGGTGGGAGTAGGAGGATCATACCTCAACATTGTAAAAGCCATATATGATAAACTCACAGCAAACATCATACTCAATGGGCAAAAACTAGAACCATTTCCTCTAAGAACAGGAACAAGACAGGGATGACCACTCTCACCTCTCCTGTTCTATATAGTACTGGAGGTATTAGCCATTGCAATTAGACAACAAGAAGAAATAAAAGGCATCCAAATTGGAAAAGAAGAAGTAAAGCTGTCCTTATTTGCAGATGACATGATACTGTACATAAAAACCAGCAGGACTCCATCAAAAACTAATAGACTTAATAAATGTATTCGGCAATGTAACAGGATACAAAATTAATGCCAAGAAATCTGTGGCATTTCTATTCACTAATAGTGGAATTACAGAAAGGAAGACTAAAAAAGCAATCCCATTTACCATCGCACCAAAAAAAATTAAGATACCTAGGAATAAACCTAACTAAAGAGGTACAAGACCTATATGCAGAAAACTACAGGACACTGAAAAAAGAGATAGAGGAAGATTTTAACAGATATAAGAGCATACTATGCTCATGGATTGGGAGAATCAACATCATTAAAATGTCCATACTACCCAAAGCAATCTATAGATTCAATGCACTCCCCATTAAAATACCAACGACGTATTTCACAGACCAAGAAATAACTCTTCAAAGATTTATCTGGAATAAAATAGACCATGAATAGCCACAGCAATCCTGAGAAAGAAGAATAAAGTAGGTGGAATCTCAATACCACATTTCAAGCTATATTACAAAGCAACTGTTCTCAAAACTGCCTGGTACTGGCACAAGAGCAGACATATAGACAAAGGGAATAGAATAGAGAATCCAGATATCCACCCAAACCACTATGCTCAATTAATATTTGACAAAGGATGCATGAACTTACAATGGAGCCAAGATAGCCTCTTCAATAAACGGTGTTGGGACAAATGAACAGATACATGCAAAAAAATGAAACTGGACCACCAACTTAAACCAAATGCAAAAATAGACTCAAACTGGATGCAGGACTTAAATATTAGATGGGAAACCATAAAACTACTAGAGGAATCCACAGGCAGCACAATCTCAGACATGTGCCAAAAGAACTTCTTCACTGATACTGCTCCAAGGGAAATGGAAGCTAAAGAAAAAATAAACAAATGGGACTACATCAAAATAAAAAGCTTTTGCACAGCAAAAGAAACCATCAACAAAACAATAAGAAAGATCACTGTATGGGAGAACATATTTGCAAATATTATCACTGATAAAGATTTAATCTCCAACATCTACAGCCTACTTATACAACTTAATAAAAGGAAGATAAGTAATCCAATAAAAAAATGGGCAATGAACCTAAATAGAACCTTTTTGAAAGACAAGAGAAGGAAGGTCAAGAGACACATGAAAACATGTTCAAAGTCACTAAATATCTGAGAGATGCAAATCAAAAGGATAATGTGATACCATCTCACACCTGTCAGAATGGCACTCCTCAACAAATCAACAAAGGACAAGTGTTGGCTAGGATGCGGAGAAAAATTAACCTTGTTCACTGTTGGTGAGAATGCAGACTGGTGCAGCCACTGTGGAGAACAGTATGAAGTTTCATCAAAAAACTATAAATGGCCGAAACCGGTTTTGCTCAGTGGATAGAGCATCGCCCTGCGGACCGAAGGGTCCTAGGTTTGATTACAGTCAAGGGCATGTACCTTGGTTGCGGGCACATACCCCATTAGAGGGTGTGCAGGAGGCGGCTGATTGATGTCTCTCTCTCATCGATGTTTCTGGCTTTCTGTCCCTCTCCCTTCTTCTCTGTGAAAGATCAATAAAGTATATTAAAAAAAAAAAAAAACTAAAAATGGAACTCCCGTTTGACCCAGCAATCCCACTCTTAGGAATATATCCTAAGAAACTAGAAACACCAATCAGAAAGGATTTATGCACCCCTATGTTCATAGCAGCACAATTTACAATAGCTACAACTTGGATACAACCTAGGTGCCCGTCAGCAGATGAGTGGATCAGAAAACTATGGTACATCTACACAATGGAATTCTATGCTGCCATTTAAAAGAAGGAATTCTTACCATTTGCAGCAACCTGGGCGGAACTGGAGAGCCTCATGCCAAGTGAAATAAGCCAGTCAATGAAAGAGAAACACCACATGATATCACTCATTTGTGTATAATAAAGAACATTATAAACGGATGAACAAAAGGATAGATACAGAGGCAGTAAAGCATCAAACAGACTGTCAAATTACAGCAGGAAGATTAAGGAGAGGTGGAGTGGATAAGAGATCAACCAAAGAACTTGTATGCATGCATATAAGCATAACCAATGAACACAAGACACTGGGTGATTGGGGTATGCCTGGGAGGGAGAGACAGTGGGAAGATATGTATACATCTAACACAATAAAAATAAAAAAAAACAATTTAAAAAACATATTAAGAAAGAATAAAAAATACTTCTATATTCATCAAATAATTTTCCCATGAGTAGTTACTTTGAAAATTCAAGAAAAGTAACATACAAGATGTGTTAATGTGCATTCATGTATGTTATATGTGTATGTTATAAATCCTGCAGAGTAAAGTTTTCTTGGATAAAGGATAGCAGACAGGATAAAGAATACAGTGTTATATTCATTTTATTAGAACACCTTTCTTTCAAAGAGTAAAAAACAGTTTTTCTTTTCTTTTCATATCAAGATTAATTCCCATGTGAACTAAAGTAAAGGGTTTGGACATCAAGTCAGAAATCATTGTCCAATCTTTTCATTCTTTCAAGGTAGAAAAGAGGTGGTGTTTTAACTTTTATCAACTTTTTGGAAATATTGAAACAGAAAACATAACTTTGTTTTTGTTCCTCATAAGTCATACAAATAGCAATGGTAAGCATTATAATATCTACTATATATTTTTATCTTAGAGACATTTTGCATATATTATCTATTTTAATATACATTTAACTCCTTAAATGCTAATCTTATTTTTCTTTAATAAAAAATTAGGAAACTATCCAAAGCATGGAGGCTTTGGAACAGACATACCTCAATGTGGATTATGGGGGATGAGAAGAGATAAACCAAAGAACTTACATACTTATAGGCTTAGCCCATGCACATGGGCAATAGGGTAATGAAGACCTGGAGGAATGGGTAGGGGCTGGGAAAAGGAGTAATGGGGGGTGGTTGTGGGGGTGGATGGGGTGGGAAATATATGTAATACTATCGCCCTATCTAATAAAAAGGTAATATGCAAATTGACCATCACTCCAACACACAAGATGGCCATCCTTATGTGAACACAAGATGGCTGCCACAAGATGCCCAGCAGGGGAGGGCAGTTGTGGGTGATCAGGTCAGCAGGGGAGGGCTGTTGGAAGGGACCAGGCCTGAAGAGGAGGGCTATGGGTAGCAACCAGGCCTGCAGGGGAGAACAGTTGGAGGTGACCAGGCCTGCAGAAGAGAGCAGTTGAGGGTGACTAGGCCTGCAGGATAGGGCAAATAGGGACAATCATTCTGGCAGGGGATCAGTTAGACATCAATCAGGCTGGCAGGGGAGTGGTTAGGAGGTGGTCACCGTGGCAGGCAGAAGCAATTAGGAGCAATCAGGCAGGTAGGCAGACAGGCAAGTAGTTGGGAGCCAGCAGTCCTGGATTATGAGAGGGATGTCCCTTATGTGGTTACAGATTGGAGAGGGTGCAGGTTGGATTGAGGGACACCTACACCCCCAGTCCATGAATTTAGTGCACCAGACCTCTGGTCAACAATAAAAAAATATATTTAAAAATTTAGGAAACTGAAACTTAGATTCAGTAACTTATCTCAAGTCACACTGATAGTAAGTGGCAAAGCTGAGATTTAAACAGTTATCTATGTTCCCAAATCTTTTTAATTTCTCTCTCACAAATAATTGGCTATTTTCTTATTGAGAGTTAAACTATGCTAAGGGAGGCACTATAGAAGTTTACTACTGAGATACCATATTAATAGATCTGCTATATGATATTTTATCTTTTAAAGGAAATACAATTTTATGACTTGCAAGTTACTTTTAACCACAACAATAAAATGCTTTTAATTGGAGATTTTGTAATTTAATTAAAATGAAATATTTCATATTGTGGTTTCTAAATATTCCAAACTGTACACATTTGGGGGACGTTTTTTTTTTAAATACAGTATTCTATTTACAAATATTTTAAAATTTTAAAGTAATGAAACAGTACACATTATATCAACCTGCAGATCACATCATCCCAGAATTCTAACTATTGAGCAAGAATGAATGGAATACCATTTTCCTTTCCTGTTCCCTAAACCAGTGTCTTATTTCCAAAAAGACCACAATTATTTGGGTAACAAGGGTTTCCACTGTGATATAAAATTCAGTTGCATGGCTGCTATTTCAGTATCATATAGGTTACAAATAATAGTTGCTTCATGAGGGAGAAAGAATGTTTTTTATTAACCATTGAATACTTGCACAATAATAATGCTAATAATATTTTGCATTTATATTGAACTTTATAGCCAGAGCAATTTTGCAGGTTGTATCCCATAAAGGTAAGACAGCACGTATTCCTCTCTGTAATAGGATCATCAGTGTGCCATTCAAGTAGAAATCTGAATAAACAGAAAGGACTGGTAGCTAAAGTAAAGTTAAATAGCATGAAAACCTGTGCTGCAGAGGGATTGGTTTTCTCTCTCTCCAAGGGAATATTTGCTAGAGTAAAGGACACTATACTCAAAAGGAAAGAGCATTTCATTTGGATTCAGAAACCTTAACTAAACTCTGTCAGCTGTGAGGACTGACGCAAATTACTTCACCTCTTTTCTCAGTTCTAAAAAGGGAATAATCTTTCTTGACCATCTCACCCTCCAGGTTAATGCAAAGTCAAATATATTAGTATGAAACAGTACATTTTAAATGACAGAGCTAGATGAAATAAGATATTCTTTTGTTCATTACTATGCTTACTTTTAAACTGACTCTCAAAGGCACCTAGCAAAACTACTGAAGTGTTTGCTAATCTTAGTATCATTTTCTCAAACTCCTGATAGTTGACCATATTTAAAAATTAGTCTACATACTAAGCAATGAAAAAATGCCAACATACTATCATAATATGAAATTACCAGGATTCATAAAAAGAGGCAATGAGGATAATGGGCCCTGTTGGAAAGAGATAACTTTTTGGTCAGAACCCCAAAGTCTTAAAATTAGCCTGTATTTAATGTTGATTGAGATGCGATTTTATTTCTCAGAAGAATTATTTTCTTAGTATTTTAAGGTTGATGTTCTGCAATTATGGACAGAATTATGCACTCTATAATTGGTTCATAAACACAGTAATAGAATTGTGCACTTTTCTGGCAAAAAGCATGTCCAAAATATATTTGGTATGGTTGAGATTTTTGTCTCTAGTTGATGTAGATAAGCAATGCAAGAATTATGATAATGTATGATGTACCAACACTCTCCTTTGGGCTTGCATACAAATTAGTCATGAACTCATCTCATAATACTAGACATTTATTCAGCACCCCAGCGGTTACTGCCAATTAATTGCCATTTAATTCAATTTGATCTCCCTGAGCTAATGTCTGGGACAGTCATGGGAAGAGGTTTTCAGTTTTTAGAGCAACCACACCCTTACCAGGATTCTTAAAAGTCTTCCTATTTCACTGTAATTCCTTATGTGCTATGGTATAGAATTGATAATGATAGTAATTTGAAATTTCCATCTATGCCAAAGTATTTTCATTGCTACAAATAGTAATAATTTATTCACAAGCTCTAAAAAAAAGTGCAAAAGATGATCTGCTTTCAGTCTGAAAAAAAAACTGGTCTGTACAGTATAAATAATTATAATACTTTTTAAATTTATGAGAATTTTTAGAAAATGGACAATAGGTAGTACAGGACTGTGATGTGTGAAAAAACGCACGTGCGCGCGCACACACACACACACACACACACACACACACACAAACAGAAAAGACACCAATGAACCCTCAATCACAATTCCATGATCTGGGATAATCTCTCAATGTGGCACAGAGAGGAAAAATCCAAGCATAGCATAGTTATCCCACTGAGCTGAGGATGAAAAATCAGAATTTGGTGTCATAGCAAACATGTATCTTTAAATCTTATTAATATTTTACAGACAATTAGGAATAAGAGCCCCACCCTATACCTGCTTTAATAAGTTCTAAGTAAGCCCTGACAAAGTGGACAAGGGAGTTGAACCCAACAAAGGTAGAGTGATCGCAGAAAACTAAAACTAGGGACACAAGTTCAAAGTGATCATATGCTATTTCAATTGCCTTCTATACTAAAAAATCAAAAAATTCTTCAGATGAAAATAATAAAACTGAGAGCTTCTACAACATATTATCCCAAATGTCCAATGTTTTATCAAAAATTAATATATTTATGAGGAAACAAAACTATGATTTATAATCAAGAAAATAGAAAACAGACAATAGAAAGTGAATCCAAGAAGAACCAGAAGACAGTGAATATAGCAGATAAAGAATTTAAAATACTAAAGAATAATCTGAAATGTGTGAAAATAAACAAAAATATATTCTTAATGACTAAATCAATAAAAAAATCTCTGTAAAGTAATAAAAATTATAAAAAAATCAACAGGAAATTTTATATCTGAAATAAAAAAAAATTTTGAATTCTCTTATTATATGATTGGAAATGGTAACATAAAATAAAATAAACCTACGAGACATGAATGATCAAAACAGAATAAATAAGAAGAAAAAAACAGTTAAAAGTGTCTGTGTAAGATATAGGACAAGTCAAATTATCTATTCTGCACATAATTGGTGGGCCAGAATGAGAATTAAGTTGGAAAATCATTTTAAGATATAATGACCTACCATAGAATTTTATAGCTATCACATATCCAAGCAGGACAAATTATAAACAGAATCATGTGTGAGCTCATAGGAGTCATACAGCAGGACACCAAATTTAAAGGAAAAAAAAACTTAAAGCAGTCAGAGATAAAAGATACATGATCTACTGGGAAACAAAGAACAATGACAGCTGAATTCTCAGGAGAAAGCAATAGAATAAAATCTTTTAAAAAGCTGAAAAAAATAATTATAATTGTAATTCTATAACAATATTAAATCTTTTAAAATAATAATACCGTAACAGATATCCAAACAGCAAGAATATTCATTGCAAGCACAAATAATAGAACCTAAAGGGTGCCTTTTAGGTTAAAGGCATATGACAACCACTAGAGACCCAGTGCATGAAAATCCATGCACTGGAGTGGGGGTCCCTCAGCTCGGACAGCCCCCTCTCATAGTCTGGGAGCACTCAGGGACTGAGAGGACTGGGCACTGCCATCCTGTGACTGTGGGCACAGCCATCTTTGAGGGTGGGGCAGTCAATTAGCATATTTCCTCCGTATTGGTGGTGGGCCCCACCATCTTTATGATGGTGTGAGATCAATTAGCATATTCACTCTTTATTAGATAGGATATGAAAAATTTTACCTGTGAAAAAGAATGAAGAACACTAGAAATTATAAGTATATGGGCAATTACAAAGAATATAATTTCATCTTATAATTTTCATGGAAAAAAGTCAACTATCTGAAACAAAAATAATAACCCAACTTGTGGTATTAAAATATATATATGTGGAAGTTAAAAAATGCATAATAGTCACACAAAGGATATGGGACATGTAAATAGAAGTATAGAGTGTAAAGGTTATTACATCAGTAAAGTGGGAAATGGAGAACAGGAAATAAAAACTGCAAGTGGAAAATAGGAAGAGTCTGGTGTAAATTGAGAAATGTGAAATGTCAGATAGTGTAACTTTTGAAGACTTGATCAAAAATAGACTCTAAGAAGATAAGGATACATATCGTTAGGTTTCAAACAACTAAAAATAATAAAAAGAAGTGTAACTAAGGAGACCATTGGGGAAACCAAATGGAACTGTAAAAGTGCTTAATAAACCCCCCAAAAGGCAGGAAACCAAGAAGCAGTGTGAGGAGTAGGGACAGACAATGGAAAATTGAAAAGCAATCAGTCTAATGGTAGAGTTAAATCTATATGGAACAAGCATCCAAATTACAGTGAAGTAGATTAAAAACATCACATAAATCCAAGCAGTTTATATAATCTGAATTTCATTTTATTATTATTTTTAAAATGTATCTTTGTTATTGAAAGTATTACAGATGTTTCCTCCCCCCCCCATCATTGACCCTCTCCCCCCACTCTTTTCCCATCCTCAGGCCTTCCCCACACTATTGTCTGTCCATGGTCTATGCCTATGAGTTTATTAGTTAATAAAGGGTATGGGACTCTGGATAAAGCACAGCAAAACATAGGTCCCCATAGGCTTCTGGTCCCCCTCTATGGAAAGAGGCTGAGAGCCACTATAGTCGCATTGAACAAGGCCTTGCTATCTACAAAGCTCTCATTGCTGTGGGAATAGTAGTGGACCAGCACCTGTCCATGTGGGGACTGCCCTCCCATGCAACTCTGCCACCTCTTGACAGAGTTGGCCCTGAAGCTAGACCACCCAGTCTGCCACTTTGACAATGTGGAGCATGTACCCGACACAGAGAAGGACTCTCTCCATGAGGTCCCTAAGCGCAGAGCTACAGGGACTCCTTGGCCCCATCACCTATGTGACCACTAAAGACTATCCTGCTGACAACCTCCAACATCCCTGTGACAGAGGAATAGTGCTCACACCAGAATCTACCTGATATACAGATAGGTTCTGTAAAGAAACAGCAGCTCCATTGGAGGGTGGTGGTGTACCACCCACAAACAGACAATATCTGAATGGAAGATGAGGAAGGACACAGCAATCAATGGGATGGGCCCCAGGTGGTGTGGTTGGTGACTATCAATGAGATAGGGTCACTGGTTATCTATACAGATAGCTGGGTGTTGTTTAAGGCTTGACTCTCTGACTCTCTAGGTGGGAAGCCGATTCATGGCTAGAAAGAGGCTGGAAGCCTCTGTGAGGATCAGATCTCTGTAGGACCTGTCTACTCTGTGCTCAAAAGGCTATCACCCTCTATCATGAGACTGGGTATGCCCCTTTGCAGTACCCAGGGAATGATGAAGCCAAAGAGCTAGCACACATCTGCTGGCTAGAGGAGGCCCATGCTGAAGAGTCTGCAGCCTGGCTCCACCAGAAGTTGAAACACATAACCTGCCAATGGTCTGGCCATGGGGAAGGACTGGGATGGATGTAGTGGCCTCTGGCCAAGTGTGCCCCTCCCATGCAAAGAGGCACCAAGCCTTCTGCAAGTTGAAGGAGGGCACTTGTACAAGGGCAACCAACCCCTGGTGCATTGGCAAGTGGACTACATAGGGCCACTGCCCCAGGCAAAGGGAGCATGGTACACTATGACCTGTGTGAACACTGCTATAGGTCTGTTCCATGTGCCCAAGTGCAAAGACATCACAATGAACAACCATCTGGGCTCTTAAGCAACTGTGTGTCACATACATTAGGTACCCTGGAGACCATCATGAGTGCCCAAGGCACCCATTTCACTGGACACTGAGTCCAAAAATGGGTCAAAGATCATAACATTAACTGGTGCTTCCACCTCCTGCACAGCACTAAGGGAGCAAGGCTCACCAAGGGGAACAATGGCCTTCCCAATAATGCCTTGCAGGTGGGCAACCAGTGTCTACAGGGTTAGACTAGCTGCTTGCATGACACCTTGAGGACCCTGAGTGAGAGACCTCAGGCTGTGCAATGGATCCCCAGTCAACATACTAACACAGCACCAGACTTTCCCTGTATGCCTCCAAAGAACTACAGCAGAGGAGGCCCTGAGACCAGGGCATTTTGCTGGCTCCTTGTGACATTCTCCCTAGGCGAAAGGTTTTAGAAGCCAAGAACTGCTTAAGCTGGTGCTCCCTGGTGGCCCCTTAGGGTGAGGGCTTAGAGGAGGATTTGATCCTGATCCCAGGAGTATCTATGACATGGCCCCTGACCATAGTTATGCCATAATCCCACCAAGGGGAACGTACATAGCATTTCTGTGGTAGGTTTGCTTGTCGTCCTTGGTTTCGACCTCCGCAATCACCCGCAGAGAATGACCCACATGGGCCTGGATACCAAGCCAGCCTCACCCCCAGCAACAATAACCATACTAATCCAAGATCACACTCTTGCATGTGTGTTAGCATATGGGAAAGATCTGCCTTTGCTAATCCCTTTAAAATATCTTTCTTTTCATCTTAGTCTGAAGCAAGTAACATTCACTAAGGGGACCCTCTGGGTCTGTGGGATGTGTGGATGGCCATAGCTCCCTTGTACTTGGATAGAGCACTGCACTTGGGGAAGCCCCTGCATCCCTAGATGAGTGGTAACCACTCTGCTGGCTATCACCCGTAACTGGGATGCTTACACGGTTTGGCACAGGACTGTGTATGTTGGACCCCTGGTGGTTCTACCCCCTTGCCATCTTTTCCCCTAAGGGAGGGAACATAGGGACATAACATGTTTTAGCAGACCACACAGCTAAGGCCTTGAACCACACAGATGAGCAAGGTAGTGTTACAGAGCCCGTGGCACTAGACTTGCTGACTGCAGCACAAGGAGGGAGCTGTGCTCTCACTGGTCTGAGTGCTGTGCCTACACGCCTGAATCAGAACACAATGTCAGTTTAGCCCTGCAGGCCTTGAGAACGGAGATCCATACCATCTCTGCCCTGGGCATTGACCCCTCATCTCCTGATGGAGCTCTCTTACCTCCTTCCTGAAGGTGCTGCCATTTTGGTGGTTATGAGTCTCCTCCTCCTGCTGCTGTTGTTATGCTTGCAGTCTATTCTCCATGTGTGGGATTTGGATGCAATATGCTAACCTCCGAACCACACAGGTCCTCTACCAGAAGACTGGTGCATGGACTGTGAAGTGGAATGGACGGTATCTGGATGGAGTGTGGGGGCATGTGAGGATACAGCCTAATTACCCCACCCAGTTAGTTGAAAGGTGTCTGTTTGGCTGGCAGCCACAAGGAGCAGAGGAGCATATCCCCAGGTGTCTTCCCATGTCCTTGACAGCCAACAAGTCTCACCAGACTCTATGTTTGTCCTTGGCCTACATGCAAGCATGGCACTCTCCCCCTCTCCTCTCCTACATAAGCCCCTGCCCGAGGGACTGAGTACAAATGCCAAACCTTTCCTGACTGACTGCCATCGGGTCTTCCCCTGTGTACTAGTAAGTACTAAAGGTTATGTCCTTGCCCTTTAGCTCCCGATTGGCTTTGTGGACTAACAAATTAGAGCATGGTGCTCCCAGGATGGGACCTCTTACACTGAAGGACAGTTAAAGCTATGGAAAAAAAAAAGAATTTTGAATGGATTTTCCATATGCATTTATGTGCTTGATGAATATAATATACATTATTGGGTAATATTCAGTAAAGCAAGTAACATTCACTGGAGGATATTGAAGGATTTCAATGATGAAATTGGAGAATGTTTATCTAAATGAGCTGCTTAAAATTAAAGTAATTATGTGGTAGGCAGAATGGTTTTCAAAAATATCTCCTGGGACCTGTGAATGTTATGTTGCAAGGCAATAGGAAATTCGCAGGCATATTTAACATTACAGACCTTAAAACAGGGAGGCTATCCTGAATTATTCAGGTGGACCCAATTCTACGCATGATCCCTAAAAGCAGAGAATTGTCTCAAGCTGGAAACAGAAGAGAGCTGAAGGAGAAACCAGAAAGTTCTAAAAAGGATTCATTACATGATTGCTGTTCTGAGATTCAGGGTTCTGGGTTTAATGACAAAAAAAAAGGACCTTGAGGGACTGAGTGCAGTACTCAGCTACTACCTAGCAGGAGGATGAGGAGCTCAGAATTAAGACCATCACAGAACTGGACTTTATAAATTCTGAGTGAGCTTGGAAACAGATTCTTCTCAGACTCCCTCACCCCCAATGATGGCCAGGGAGCACACAGAACCCCAAATAAAAGGAATCCAAAGAGGACTACACCAAGACACATCATAATTAAAATACCAAGAGCAAAAGACAATGAGAGAATATTGAAAGCAGCAAGAGAAGAACAGTTAATTACTTACAAGGGAGCACCCATATGATTGTTAGCTGATTTCTTAACAGAAACTATGCAGGCCAGATGTGAGTGGGAAGAAATATTCAAAGTGATGAATAGCAGGAACCTACAACCAAGAATACTCTATCCAGCAAAGCTATCATTCAGAATTGAAGGGCAGATAAAGAGCTTTACAGATAAGAAAAAGCTAAAGGAGTTCATCAACACCAAACCAGTATTATATGAAATGCTGAAAGGTACTCTTTAAGAAGAGGAAGACAAAGAGGTAAAAGATAAAAAATTATGAACAACAAATGAATCAACAAGTGAATCTAAAAATTAAGTGAATTAAAAATTTGATCAACAGAATAAACTGGTGAATATAATAGGATCAGGAGCACAGAAAGGGAGTGGACTGATAATTCTCAGGGGGAAAGGTGTGAGAGGGTTGCAGGGACTGGACAAAAATCATACACCTATGGATGAGGTCAATGCGGGGGGAAGAAAGGGTAGAGGGAGGGGTGGGAGGTGGGTGGAGGGGAGTTATGGAGGGAAAAAAAGAGAAACAAATGTAATAATCTGAACAATAAAGATTTAATTTAAAAAAATAAAAAAATAGGCAGTATCATAAAGTGCTAGAGGAAGAAAATAGAAAATAATAAAGTATTCAAGTTAATTAAAAAAAATCTCAAATTATAAATAAAGTAGAGAAAACCTCAAGATACTTAAGTATTCTTAAATATGTATTGAATGAAATTAAGAAAGATATCAAAACAGAAATTTTACTCAGTATATAAATGGATACTAAACAAGAAAATAATTGTGAAAGTGTTTACTGAACCAAATGAAGAATATAAAAATACTAAAAGATTTATGTTGGTAGTTAAGGTTAAATGACAATTTGTGCCAGGGAGATTAAATTCAACTCAAATAATAAGGAATATTGAGAAGAGAAATAAAACAACAAAGGAAAGAAAGCAAAGAGAGAAGAAATAAGCAGTAAAGAAAATATAAAAGTTAAAATGCATAATCATTATAGGAGATAGACAAATACAAAATATAGGCTACAGAAACTGAGAAACCACATGGTGGTCAGTTCTGTGGAGTTTCTTGCTGCTTCCTTATCCCAGACTTTTTAGGGTGAGTGACCCAGAAACCCCACAGGTAAGGTGTATTTCTTTACCTGTAGGGTAAAGGTGTGTTCTTTCTAGTCAAAGGATCATTAAAGGTTCAGTTTAGCAAGACAAAAACTTTTAGAGTATAACTACTCTACTCTATCCAAACACCACTGGGAAAATAAATCCCCATCTTTACCCATTCTGTCAAAGGCAGGGAAGACTCTGTATTAGTCAGGGTTCTCCAAATAAACAAACAAGATACTTATATACACAGATAAATAAATAAAAATATTTAACTTTAGAAATTGGCTCATGTGATTGTGGCAGCATGGTGACCCCCAAATGTGATGGAGAAAGCTGGCAGGGGTAAGAGTTCCAGTCCAAAGAAGTCTGCAGGTGAATTCTAGCTTCCTTAAGTGAGGTTAGTCTTTGTTCTAGCAAGGCTTCACCTACAGGCTGAGGCCTTC
This sequence comes from Lasiurus borealis, assembly GCA_004026805.1. Lineage (NCBI taxonomy): Eukaryota > Metazoa > Chordata > Mammalia > Chiroptera > Vespertilionidae > Lasiurus > Lasiurus borealis. Next base: position 29,742 of record PVJN01017883.1, read on the forward strand.
CTATACTGTGGAGAGCAGCTTCCTCTACTGAAAGACTACCATTTTTAATGTAAACCTCATCCAAAACAAATGAAAAGCACCTTTACAGAAACCTCCAGAGTAATGTTTAACCAAATTTCTGGGCACGGTGGCCCAAGCCAAACTGACATAAAATTAATTATCACTTATACCAAGACTTCTGCTTCCATAAGGGCTATAACCAGGTGCAATTCACCCTTTGAGGTGGTGTCAAAAGGGTTGATCAAGGAGCATGGACTCTGACCCCACCAGATGGTTAATATGTGCATACTTTACTGGTGTGACATACAGGCTTACCTAGTTTTACTGTGCTTCACTATATTGTGCTTCACAGATATTGCAGTGGTTTTTGTTGTTGTTGTTGTATTTGTTTTTCACAAATTGAAGGCAAAGACCCACCATCAGCCCAAAGATTATTACTGGCTTTATCATTATACTTGCTTTATTGTGGTGGTCTGGAACAGAATCCGCAATATCTTGGAGAAAAGCCTGTATATGCAGAGCAATTCACAAAGTAGATGTCAACATGTACATGAATTTGGGAAAGTGCCAGCACAGGCCACAAGGTGAGACTGCACCTCTCCCCCATCTTAGCCACAATGTAGCACCCCTCCTTCTCCACCTGGGGTGGGAGCCATAGGAAGCCTTGTGAAGAGCTGGGATTCTCATCACCTCCCTGCAGTAATAAGGTGGCTTCCCCAGTGGTATCATGGAGCCCTCAAAGAATCCAAGACTCCCCCTGCCACACAGAAATGAGGAGTTCTTCCCTCTCCTGTGTCAATGGAGATCCACAGGTCCTGGGTTTCTACCCCATTCGAGGTAAATAGACCACATTCCCCTCCCCTGCCTTCCCCTGCTTTGTGAAGTTAGAACAAACCAGTGTAATATGCTAATTAGACTGGACAGCCAAATGACCTTCTGGATGTCATTCCAGACATCTTTCCCAACAAAGCAGCAGCTGTGGGGGCTGAGGCAGAGGCGATTAGGGGTGATTAGGCAGGCAGGCAAGCAGTTAGGAGCCAGCAATCCCAGATTGTGAGAGGGAAATCCGATAGCCAGAACTACACTGGCAGTCGGACATTCCCCTAGGGGTCCCAGATTATGAGAAGGTGTAGGCCAGGCTGAGGAAGCCCTGACCTTTCATGTATGAAAATCATGCACTGGGCCTCTAATGTTTAAATAACATCAAGCATCTCATAGTGAAATACCCAAATTGTCTATATTTCACTTGAAAATCAGTCATCACTCCAAGAACCAGGAAAATATCAAATGGTAATGAGAACATTAAGCCTCTGAATTTACGCAAATTTATATTAAAATAAGAATGAGATTCAATTTCACAATTACCAGAAAGAGGCTCCTATTAATGTCAAATCTGTAAAATCATACCCATTGCCAATAATTAAAGTCAGTTCAATGTGCTGAAAATGAAAGTAGACTGTTCAAAAAAAAAGAAAGAAAGAAAGTAGACTGTTCAATAACGATTCCCTGAAGCCCCCATCAGCCTAATTATTACACTGAACACAAATTCATCATAGAGAACATTCAGCTTTTTCTTAATTTGTCAAATAATAAATTTGCTAAATTGATCAAAATCTTGTTTTTCTTAAATGTCTTAAGACTGTTCAAAATGTTCTGTGTATTTCTGAGAATTATAATTCTATGCATTGAGAATTTTAAGAGCCAAGCATATCATGATTAGTTTTTTAATATTTATGTTTGAGAGTATTATAGATTTCTCCCTTTTTTTCTCCCCATTACCCTCCTCCACTAGTTTCCCACCCCACCTCAAGCCTTTACCACTTTATTGTCTGTGGTTATAGGTAATGCATATAAGTTTGTTGGTTAATATCTTTCTGGTCCCCTCCCACCTTTCCTCTGTATGTTCCATGTTTCCAAACCTCTGGTTCTATTTTACTTATCAGTTTATTTTGTTCATTAGATTATTTCTTCATTTATTTTTATTTTTAGGTTTAATTATTGATATATGTACGTATTCTTCTTCCTCCTCCTCCTCCTCTTCTTCTTCCTCCTTCTCCTCCTCCTCCTCCTCTTCCTCTTTCTCTTCCTCTCCTTCTCCTCTCCTTCTCCTTCTCCTCCTTCTTCTTCTTTCTTTTCTTAAACAATATCCTTCAGCATTCAACATTTCAGGTAATACTAGTTTGGTAGTGATTAAATAATTCCTTTAGCTTTTTCTTGTCTGTGAACCTCTTTATCTGACCTTCAATTTTAAATGATAGAATTGCTGGGTAGAGTAATCTTGGCTGTAGGTCCTTGCTTTTCACCACTTTGAATATTTCTTGCCACTCCCTTCTGGCCTACAAAGTTTCTGTTGAGAAATCAGCTGACAGTCATATGGGTGGTCCTTGTAGGTAATTAACTGCTTTTCTTTTGTTGCTTTTAAGATTCTCTCATAATTAATACTAAAAAAATAGACCAAGATTTACATTTTCCAACACATTTTCAGTCCATTTTACATCATTCATTACTTTATTAATGTTTCAATTTGCATTATTGAAGGGAGAAATGGGTGGGGGGGACTTGTCAATGATTTGAAGGATTTTGGTAGCAATTTGCATAAAGAATCTTGCTAAGTCACAACATGGAGCAAAATTAAAATGTGATGCACATTGCATCATGTTTTTTTCCAGATATTGGGACATCCCTTTAAACCTTCTAAAAATTTCTTAAATCTGGGTATTTTTATCTGGTGAAAACATCTTCACCTGAACATAGGCCATTCCTGTTTTACATTTCCTGATTCCTTTAGACCAATATTTTCCCTTTACTCTCTTCTCCAAAAGGTGATTTAGATTCTTTGAGAGATCCGAAGCTGACTCTTTTAATACTTTGCATTACCTATCCTATTTTTTATTTTTATTTTTAAAAACTGTAGTTTCTACTTTATTACATTATAGTATTTAACATTTGAAACAGAAAGTTAGATTTTGGAAACACTTTAAACATTTCTCTCAAAAGTTAAAATGACTCTTGTCTCTAAGACAATTATCTCAAGATTCATTTATTTCTTTTTTGATGTGGCAGTATGGATGCTCTGCCTATCAAAATAGTGAATATAAAAAGTTACTAATTCATCCTAAAAGATGGAACAAGAGGTACAGTTACAACATAATTTTGGAAACATCAGTTTCCATATGTCAAAATATTACTCCTTTATAAAATTATTCTAACAAATATATCACACATGTAAAAACTGACTATTGGTTTTCTCATGTCTCTTCTATAAGGAAAAATAGTATTTTCAACACCCTGAAACTTTTGCTGTAGCACAGGGCATTTTTTTTTTTTTTAGTAAGACATTAAGGACACTGTTACAAAATATTGTCAAAGCAAAATACAGGATATAAAATAAAAAATGCAGTTTTGTCTTCCATTAATTCATAAGCTAATGCTAAAGATAGTCATATGTCTAAATAGTAAACATATTGCAAGTGTTTTGATAGAAATACAAATACAATGCTATGTTGAGAAGGCTAAAAAGCTAATTCCAATGTAACCCTGATATTTGGGGGGCTAGCAATATGAATCTGTGCCAGCAAGCCCAGTGTACATTCTTGATAACCTATAATTAAGTCACTGTCTCTTTCCCAGAAGCTGGTCTTGTAGAACCTATTACCTAAATGCTCAGATTTCACAGAGGCCATAAACTGTGAACAGTGCACTGCCCTGGAGGGGGAGTTATTAGTGCTGGTGCCAGGCCAGACCATAGATATGGCCTGGAGACCTCCAGAACCTGGGGCCTTTTTGCAAAGCCCATGAAAAGAACTGGAAGTGTAATCCACATTTGAGGGACAAAGATACCAGAAAGACATAAAAGAGAAGGTCCCTGCATATTACTTTGCTCAGACTTGGGAAGTTATTCTGCTGAGTCTGTGGGCATAATAAATAGTGTAACTCCTTTTCTCTAAAGTGTTGCTTGGTTTTTCTCTGGTCTTCTGCAACAATTCCACCTTCTGACTGTGGATTCATTCTGTGACTCTGGAAGACAAAGAATCTGGGACATCCTGCCCAGGGGAATACTGCATATTCCAGTCTAAAAATTATGCTTCAGTTCCAACTACAAGGGCTTTGACTCCAGAAAATCGCCCTGTGGCTTTCTGTATTTGCCCATGGAAACTTCTTTTTCTGACTGGCACAAGAGAAGTTTGTCCAGCCTTTCTTTATTATAAGGAGAGGAGTAAAAGCTTCTAAGTTCTTCGCATGTAAGAGCTAAAAATTGGGGGAGGGAAACACTCAACAGTTTTTAAAGTTTGTTAATAATAATATTTTAAAGAAAAAAAGTGATATAAAAGAGAAAACATTTATAAATTACATTTGTCTAATTTCCATATTAGATCTGCCAAATTTTATATCTCCTGATCTATGTGACAATAGTGTGATTACCTGTATTTGCATGCCAATTTAATGAAAATATGAGAGCAAAAGAAAAATAATTGGTTTCAAATAACTTTGCAATTGAAATTTGGCAATATATATATATATATATATATATATATATATATATATATACATATATATATATATGCATAAGCGATCATCACAACAATAAATGACCAAACAGGCTACATGGGGCGACTAGGCTGGCAGGGGGGGTTAGTGATGGGCGACCAAATGACTGAGCAGAAGGCTGCATGGGGCAGTTGGGGTCAACCAGGCTTGTAGGGAGGCAATAAGGGGCAACCAGATTGGCGAGGAGAGGCAGTTGGGGGCAACTGGGGTGATCAGGCAGGCAGGTTGGTGAGCAGTTAGGAGCCACTGGTCCCAGATTGTGAGAGGGATGTCCCTGTGGAATCGGGCCTACACTGGCTGTCAGACATCCCCTGAGGGGTACCAGGTTGGAGAGGGTGCAGGCTGGGCTAAGGGGACCATCCCCCTCATGCCTTGTGCATGAATTTCATGCACTGGGCCTCTAGTTAATTTATATTCTCCCTGACAAAGATAGAGAACTATGTATCATGGATTAATCTTTCTGCCAGTTACATTTCAGGAAACATTTAAGAAACAATATAGTTAAAATTTAAAAGTATATACTTTTTTCAATGCATTTTCTCATTTTTAACATTCTACTTCACTAGTTTATTCAGTATGATCACATTTACAAACAGATCTGAGTAGCATTTCTATTCTGGTCTATTCATATGAGTTTAATAAAGATAATAAAATATAACTGATAACTCAGATTTTTTAACTTCTCTTTTGAACTCTAGAATAACCATAACCCCAGGAACACCTTATGCTACATTTTTAAAATAAAGGATTAGGCCAGCAGCAGTTTTTGTTCTCATTTGCTGCCTTCCCCACACTGCCTTTGGCATTCTGTGCTCTGTTTTGTAGTCTGTGATCCCTATCATTACAGAGTTGGAAGTGATGTAAAGCCAGTTCCACCCACCAAACAGATGCAGTAATCTAAGGGGGGGGGGGAAATGGAGTTGGAAATTAAGTATCTGTGATTTCAAAGGCAACATATTTGTTTTAAAGACAAAAAAATATCAAGACCTTGTGAAAGCAAAGTCTGATACAAGTGAGTATGCTAGAATGCCAAAATGATTTAATTGGCTACACATCACAACCAAAAGAAAAACAATGATAAATCATACAACATTCATTTTAAAAATATTTTGTTATTGTTAAATGTTTCAATTAAAAACGAGTTTCTGCTAACCAAATTCCAAATTTTAAAGTTAAAAGAGGGCTGTAGTGTAACCAGACAATCAACGGGTCCATGCTACCTGTCACTACTTGAGCCAATTAAGCAGAGACAGGATTGAATCATTATGAGCAGTTATTCCAATACTGGGGACAGTATGGGAGAGCAGCAGGTCATCCACACAAATCTGCTCTGCACTCCATCACAAGCCAGCTGCTTATATCAAAGGACAAAAATTACATGGGAAGTAGCCAAAGGGTATACCAAATGGGCAATTTACAGCTAATGGGGCCTGGCGATCTTCAATGGGCTTAGAAATATGCAAAAGGGCAGGGGTCTTCAAAGGGCTAGTGATTTGCAAAGCCTGAGGTCTTCAAAGGGCTGGCAATTCTTGTTTTTGGCTCTGGTTTCTGCAACAAAGTTGCTATGATAATAGCACCTGAGGAGGAAGAGCTGCATTTCCTGGTGAGTTCTCAGGTCCTGCATGCCCTTGTCAGCCAGATTAGAATGTGCTTTCTTTAATCAGAATAAAACAATCACGGTTAACAGAGCATGAATAATAGTTCTTAGCATTCTAGCAGGTTCCCCAGGATTTCATTTCTGCCCCTCTCAGTAGTGCTGGATTTTGAACATTTTCCAAAGGAAGTTAGTTGTCTTGGGAAATTCACCTGTATTGTTTTCCTGCCTGCTTTGTATAAAAATAGATAATAATTGGGACTGTGCAAAGCTTTGGGAATTGACGATGTAAAATGATTTGACTGCTTTTAACGGTGTGGGTTTTCATGATACATTTTGTTGTTGTGACCATTTGTTTAGCCTTTTGACTTCACAAAAGTCTGTGCTATTAAACCTTAGAATCAATCTACAGAGATTATTCACTAGAATAATTTCCAAAGCTTCTCTCTCTTTGACTCAGGAATACACATCTCTGCATAAAAATTCCCGGTAACACTGTTCCTCTGCCATATGTTGCTGTCCTCAGAAACAAACTAATAGAATAAAAACTGCCCCACAGGCAAAAGTTTTGCCTGCCCCAACCACACAATTTTGCCATCTTTACACTGGCTTCTCCAGAGCATTACTGTTCTTGGTTTCTCGTGAAAGGTGAACATCACTGGAGCTTTGGGACAATGAAGGCATTGGTTCTATTACAAAGAAGCAAAGCATTTTCCCAAAGTGGCTATCAAGCTGCTTGACAATGAGATATATTTTCATTGAAAAGATTAATGAAGTTCAAAAAGGAGTAGTGAGTTCATGTCTTTTTGGTACAATCCTGTGAAGTTTTTTCTTCTTCTAAAGACAAAGCACTCTGTCCCCCTTGTCATCTTTGCCCTTTTAAGCTTCAATAGTCACTTCATTAAATGAAACCATGTTGTCACCATTCATTATCTGCAAGGCCTTCATTCCCAATACAGCCTGGCTCTCTACAATCCCAGCATGCAGGTCCCAGTTTCCATTTGGATTTGCATTTTAAACTATGAATTTATAGGAGCCATAAATTTTGTCAGGATATTAAAAACTCTGCAGTGAAAAGAAATAAGTACATGTTTCTCTTTTCTATTCAGTGTCTAACAGTGCATAATTCTTTTTGTTAGAGTAGGCAGATAGAAATATATGAGCTCAGAGAGGCTGGGAGAGGCAGCTGGGGCTTAGAGGAAGTAAGTGTGAGATGTGACAAACTGAAAATAGACAACTGAGATGAAACAGGCTCCTTCGTGAGCAGAGCGCTCCAGTATGTGGCCTAACTGGTGCCATAGCACCGGGATGAAGGAGCCTTATAATTTAAAGAGGTGAAGACTTATTGGGGCACTCATTTGGATTTGGAGCAGCTGACTAGCCCACTCAGGTCCTATCTAAGTGTATTTCCTTCCTACAAGTAAGCCTTATCTTCTTTTGCTGCCAATTGTCTCTTGTATAAATTCATTCTTACAAGCAAGACAAGGACAGGGGGGCACAGAGCATGGTTTCTGGCCAGAGGTTATCTCAGGCCAGAGACCTATTGATGGCCACTAACATTTTCATATTTTTTTTAGAAAGAGATATTGGTCTTTTTTAATTGGATGGGTTCTAATTTCCAATAATATTTCCTAATACATAGTAGGCACCCAATAATGTGTCAGGTTAGTTGGAATAAAACCCTTATACTTGAAAAATACAGATATATCTAAATTATTTGCACAGAAATTCCATTAAACAATGAGACCATTGACAAGATATAAAACAAAATAGATTTAAATGAATCAAAAATAAAAAGACACAAAGTAATTACAATAATAAACAAAAAACAAAAGGATTTATGAAATATAGATAATTATGTACAACCTGCTAGCTAATAAGGTAACAATTTCTCCCTCTGTTTTCTGCTCTCTTTGCTTTAAAACGCAATTCTGTTATTTCAAGTTTAAAACTTATAATTATTCTCAAACGTTTTGTTCCTTGTTATTAGAATTATGGTCAGTTGCTTCTCTGGCACATTCAAATTAAGAAAAAAGACTCTGATTTGAGCTAATAAGCTTAAATCTCCTCTCCTTTGTACCAGCCTACGAATATGTAAATTCAACTACTAATGAACTAAATATATAAATATATAACTACTTGCTTATACAGTAATCCACCTTGTCTGCAATTTTGTGTTCCTTGGTTTTAGTTATCCATGGTCATCTGTATTCCAAACATATTAAATGAAAAGTTCCAGAAATAAATAATTCATAAGATTTAAATTATACATCACCAAGGTCTTCACTACATTATTGTCTGTGTCCATGTGCTCTTTGATTAATCTTATGATGCCCTATACCGGCCCCCATTCCCTCAGATATTTGTCACTATGTCCCATGCTTCTGTCTTCAGATCTATTTTGTTTATCAGTTTATTTATTTATTTTTTGATATATTTTATTGATTTTTTACAGAGAGGAAGGGAGAGAGGTAGAAAGTCAGAAACATCGATGAGAGAGAGACATCGATCAGATGCCTCCTGCACGCCCACACAGTGGAGATGTGCCCGCAAGCAAGGTACATGCCCGCAACCGGAATCGAACCTGGGACCTTTCAGTCTGCAAGCCCACACTCTATCCACTGAGCCAAACAGGTCTCGGCCATCAGTTTATTTTATTCATTAGATTCCACATATGAGTGGGATCATGTGATATTTGTCTATGACTGGCTTATTTCTTTTAGCATTATACTTTCCAGGTCTGTCCATGCTATCTCAAAGGGTAAGAAATCCTTCCTCTTTACAACTGCACCAGAGGCCCAATGCATGAAATTCATGCAGGCATAGGACTTTCTTCCCCCAGCTGTCAGCACTGGCTTCCCTCTAGCACCCAGCACCCGGGCTTCCCTCACAGACCCTGCTTCATCTAGAAAGTCATCTGGGAAGACTTCTGGAAGGACATTGGGTCTAATTAGCATATTGTGCTTTTATTATTATAAATAATATTCCATTGTGGATCAAACCTGCAACCCAGGAATGTGCCATTTAGAAATCAAACTCTCAGCCCTTCAAGGCATGAGCCCACACTCTATCCACTGAACAAACTTCACTGGCAAGGGCTCTTTGACATTTTTTTAATTGTATTGTTTGTCTTCCTTTTGTTGAGTTGTATGAGTTCTTTACATATTTTGGAAATTAACCCCTAGTTAGATGTAGCATTGGCAAATATGTTCTCCCATACAGTGGGCTCCCTTTTCATTTTGTTTGTTGATTTTTTTTGTGTGTTGTTGTTGTGCAGAACCTTTTAAGCCATGACAATCTTGGGAAAGAAGAACAAAGTCGGAGGGATCACAATACTGAATATCAAATTATACTACAAAGCCACTGTACTCAAAACAGCCTAGGACTAGCATAAGAACAGGCATACAGATCAATGGAACAGAGCATAGAATACAAAAATTGACCCAAACCATTATAATCAATTAATATTTGACAAAGGAGGCAAGAGCATACCAAGCTGGACAGAAACATGCAAAAAAAAAAGAAGAAAGAAAGAAAGAAAGAAAGAAAGAAAGAAAGAAAGAAAGAAAGAAAGAAAGAAAGAAAGAAAGGAAGGGAGAAACTAAACCAACAACTTACACTACACACAAGAATAAAGTCAAAATAGATAAAAGACATAAATGTAAGTTGTGAAACATAAAAATCCTGGAAGAAACTATAGGCAGCAAATCTCAAACATATCTTGCAGCAAATCATTTGTTAATACAGTACATCTCCTAGGGAAAAGGTAACAAAGGAGAAAATGAACAGAAGGAATTAAACTTCTCCACCCTGTCTTTCCTCTGCCCAGTCTCTGTGATCCATTTTCCCCTTTTTATAAGCACATTTGTTTTACTGAGTTAGGACTCACCCAACCTATGCTGGGTGACGGCTTGAAAAGCCTGCAGAATTATATTCTATGGCATCCTGCCTGATGGCAGATAATACCTATTATTTTCCTTTTCTTTTTTCTTCTTCTTTTTTTAAA
>PVJN01017884.1:0-40256 GCA_004026805.1 Lasiurus borealis
GGTACTTTCTTTTGCATGTCATTTAACTTAATCCTCACAAATAGCCTACATGATATGCACGATTACTTATATTTTATGAGTAAAGAACATTTATCCAAGATAACACAACTAGTATTGGCCAAGTCAGGATTTGAACCTGTTCTCTTACCTAAAAGTCCACAAATTTATCTGTTATACTGCACTGCTTCTCCTAAGATTAGAAAAGTAGTGAAAATTATTAGGAAAACTCTTAAACTTTTAAGCCCTGGGAGAGAAAATAATAATTACATAAGACTGAGATTATCTTCAGCTTTATGTAGTGCTTCCTTCACCCTTAAGGTTTGTCACTTTTGAAAAATATCTATTTTATATCAGGGTACAGCCAGCATAATGCTAATCATATGAGTCTTTAATTGATATTTCAGGAAGGATTCTCTAATGATATTAATAACTAATAGCTTTCTTGAAAATAAAAATAATCTATTTTCAGAAATAATATACATCTGCATTGCTGTTAGCAGTAAAAATATCTAAAAAATGTAACACATTTGCAGTAACTGTTTAATAGCCTAATTAAACTCTAGAAATTATACTTGGTATAACATTTGCAAAACAAACTCTTGTATAACTGTAAATAACGCTTAAAACTGTTTTGTCAATAAACTCATTTTATGGTAGATCAATAAATTCCATTTGCACAGTGATTAAACCTTCTTTATTTTAATGGTATTTTATTCTGTAGCAATGTTTTACTGTCACAATTAATGACTACATGTAGAATTGTTGGTTGTAAGAGTTTTTCTTAACATTTTCGTTACATTAGTGCTTATTGTATACTTAATTTACCTATAGGCCAGTTGTTAGTCATTTAGTATTTCTAGCATATTACAATCCTCAAATAACTAAATATAAAAATTATTTTAAATATGATAAAATTGGCCCTGGCTAGTCTTACTCAGTGGTTAAGAGCATTAGCCCTTGCACCAAAGGGTGTTGGATTTGATTCCTGTTCAAGGGAAAGTACCTGGTTGCTGGTTTGACAACAGGCTCCAGTCAGGGCCCATGCAGGAGGCAACCAAGGGATGTGTCTCTCTCTCCCTCCATTCCACTTTCTCTAAAAATCAATGGAAAAAAATATCTTCAGGTGAGGATTAACCAATAAATAAGTTCATGGGAAATTATTTCAGTATATAAGCATTCAAACCATAGAGGGTTTTTTTTATATGATTTTATTGATTTTAGAGAAAGAAAAAAGGAGGAGAGAAGAGATAGAAACATCAATGATGAGAGAGAATCATCGATTGGCTGCCTCCTACACGACTCTTGCTGGGGATCAAGTCTGAAACAGGGCATGTGCCCTGACCAGGAATCCAAACAGGGACCTTTTGATTCATGGTTTGATGCTCAACTGCTGAGCCACACCAGCCAGAAAAACCTTATAACCGTGGTTTTGAACTCTATATTCAGTCATATGCTTTCCTCCATTTCTTTAATTTGTGATCTGTTTCTTTGTCTCTGCCTTTTCACTGCTTTCCTGAGTTGGTAGAGTAACTTTGTGTGCTAGGTGTCCTATATGGCCCAGTGGCTCAGCCTCCTAAGTTACCTGAGGTGGACATTCTTGGTGCACCCCTTTAGGGACTGTGTGCACAGCCTTGTTTTAGTTAAGCCTTGACTGTTGTTGGTATCACTGGGAGGAATTGACCTCCAGCCCAATTGGCTGTGAGGATCACCTGTTTCTACACTGGGAGAACTGTGCTGGCGACAAGACTTGCAATATTGCAAAAGCCTCTGTGCTCAGCTTCGATGGGGCGGAGTCTCAGGGCAGAGCAGACAAACTTGACTTCCCATCAGCTCTCTCTATGAGGTCTATGGGTCTCGGTATCTCTCAGTAATTGTTGTAGGCACCTCTGAGAGAAAGCCACCCCCGAGTTTCGCCCGCCACCAGACAGTCCAGATTCCTCCCGAGTGGGTGGGTTCCCAGAGTCTTGCCCGGAACTGGAGTTCAGCGCAGTCAGGAGCTTCTGTCTCACTCCCTCTTGAGAAAGCCAGCTGTGCACTACGCAGTTAGTCCTCTCTGCGCTCACCTCAGGACCGGTGCCTTCTGCAGCTCCCCTGAGTCTCAGTTTGCTTTTCTCTTTTCCTGTCAGTCCAGATTCCCTCCGAATGAGTCTGGGTCCCCAAGGTCTTGCCCGGAACTGAAGTTGAGCGTATTTGGAAGCTTCCATTTCCCTTCCACTTTAGAAAGCCAGCCGTGCACTCAGCTGCCTGTGTACTCAGCTGCCTGTGCACTCAGCCACCTGTCCTCTCCACGCATGTGTCTCTGTATCTCAGTCTTTTGCAGCTTCTCTGAGTCTCAATGTGCTTTCCTCTTTCCTTCTAGTTGTAGAATTTGCACTCAGCCAGCTTTCTTGTGGTTCTGGATGGTGTCCGTTTTGTTTTTAGTTGTAGTTTTGAAATTGTTGTGCGAGGCAGCAGTTTAGGTGTTTATCTATGCTGCCATCTTGGTTTCTCCATGTTACAATAATTCTTTAAAAATTATTAGAATTAAGACCATATATAATTAATGTTGATCTTAATAAAGTACATTTTGTTTATAACATCAAGGAATTCTATGAGAGCTGATATAAGGACGCCTAATATATTCAGGCATTTCCAGAATTAAGGGATGATGTTGCATTATGCCAAGTCTAGAGAGTACCAAATAATCTAACATTTTCCTACCTCCCTCCTGAAAAAAAAAAGTGGGGAAAAGCTTTAAAAATATTCAGCTAATATTGTAGTTTTTTATTCCTTTTGGCAAGAATCATACTTTTCTACATGTACTGTATTAGTGTAGGTATACTAGTATGTAGTAGTATAAGCACGTAAATTCACCAGCATAGTTGTACTCAGCTGCCCATTCCAAAAACAAACAAACACCCAAATCTCTACTTATTGGTAAAGAAGTAGAGAAGAAAAGTAGAAGTATACTTTTTATGTTAGGTTTAGTATTGACACTATGTCTGGCATAAGAATCATAGAGCTGAGAATAATCTTAGAAATCAGTCAAATTACTTTATTTACAAACAAAAAAAATTAAAATCTAGAGAAATGTAATGACTTGTACAAAATCATACAACTAGTATTGACTGCACTAACATTAGACCTCAACTCTAATAATTTCTAAAGCTGTGCTTTCCATTTCAACTTAACTGCCTTTATTGATCTGCCTACAATACCAAAATACATAAATAAATATATAAATATGAATATATATATATATATATATATATATATATATATATATATGAAAATAAACAAAATCAGGTAAAGCCTTGAAATACTGAATTCTGGACTTTTTCTTTACAAAATGCCAACTAATAGTTAGCACTTTTTAAACAAGAAATCTATCCGGTTGAAGGGTCTCCCGTGTACCAAAAAGTTGCCAGTTCAATTCCTGGTCAGAACACATATCTGGGTTGCAAGTTTGACCCCCAGTTGGGGAGCATATGGAAGGCAGTCATTCAGTCTCTCTCTCTCTCTCTCTCTCTCTCTCTCTCTCTCTCTCTCTCTCTCTTTCTCTTTCGTCTCTCTCTCTCCTTTTCTCTCCCCCTCTTCTGCTCTCCTTCCCTTCATTCATTCATCCATCTATGCCTTCTTTAAGCATGTCCATGGGTGAGGATTTAGGGGAAAAAAAGAAAAGAAGAATGAAAAGGCAAGCCACAGAGTGTGGAAAACATTTGCAATTTGAGAACTCAACCAGAGTATATAAAAAATTTTTACTTAGCAATAAGGAAGACAGGCAACCGAATAGAAAAATGTGCCATATGCTTAAATGGTTCCTTCCAGAAGATATTTAAAAAGCAAACACATATTAAAAGATCCTCAGTCTCATTAGTCATTTGCAAAACAAAAACAAAAACAACAATTTAAACCCATAATGAGATACCATATGACCTTACAATTCCAGTCTTCGGTATACAGAGGAGGGCAAAAGTAGGTTTACAGTTCATACAGAGAAAGACATGCAGGTTATGATTATTGCAATAATTTTATTAACTCAAATGTCACAATGTCACAATAAACCTACTTTTGTCCACCCAGTATATCCAACACAAATGCGAATATTTGTTCACCAAAATACATGTGTAAGAACGTTCACAGATCAATATTCATGTAGTCAAAAACTGATCCAAAATGTTCAATAACAGCAAATTAGATAAATAGTGGTGTATTTGTATACAATGTAATACCATAAGCAATGAGAATAAATGAAATACTGCAGTGCATAACCACATAGATGAATCTCAGGAACATAAAGCTCATTGAAAAATCCAGTCATAAAGAGTACCTATTGTATGATTCCAGTTACATGATGTTTAAAAATGGCAAAACTGATTTATTGTGTTTGAAGTCAGGGAAATTGGTCTTTTGGGGAAAGACTTTTGACAGGCAAACAACATGAATAGATCATGCATGGCTGCTTAAGGAAGTTCTGTTCTGATACTTTGCTATACACATTTAATAAAATCAGGAGGAGTAAATTTTATCAAAAGCTTCTATTTGAGACAGTGTGATTTTTTTCTTTTTTTCTGTTAATTTGAATTTTGAATGTTAAACCAACCCTGTGTTCTTACACTATTGATCTGAGCTTTGTTTCCACAGGTGTATCCACTTTATAAAAATTAATCAAGGGATGTACTATGTATATTATACTGTGATAAAATATTTGAATTTTTTAGTTAAAAAAATTAAAAGGATACTTAGAGAGTTAGCCAAAAATTTACTTGTTCAGTTTATAGGAAAAGAAAATACCAAGCAAAATTCACATTTCCACACAACGTATCCTCAGCTGTGCTTGATTTACAATGTGCTTAATATAAGAATAACATTTTATAAGATAGGTTAGTAATTAACCCTTGCCCCTATGAAGTCAGTTACAAATACAGTGAAGGCTTTATAAGTTGCAGCAAAACAACAGCATAATAATTAAATGGAATTTATTAATAGTAAGAATTGACTTCTCAACTTCTCTTTTCTTAGTTGTAGTTTTTCAGACATTGGATAATCTAGGCCCGAGCTCAGTGGTCAAACTGCAGCTCTCGAGCCACATGCGGCTCTTTGGCCCCTTAGTGTTCTAACGCCACTTCTTCAAAATAGACTCACCCAGGCTGAAAACCAACTTCTGCACATGGGCCATGAAGTTTCAGTTGCACTGTACATACGCACCCACACATGGCATTTTGTGGAAAAGCCACACTCAAGGGGCCAAAGAGCCGCATATGGCTCACGAGCCACGGTTTGCTGACCACTGCCTTAGCCAGTTTGGCTCAGTGGATAGAGCATCAGCCTGAGGACTAAAAGGTCCCAGCTTCAACTTTCAGGAAAGGACACATGTAGACTTGGGGCATGCAGGAGGCAGCCAATCAATAATCCTCTCTCATCATTGATATTTCTATCTCTCCCTCTACCTTCCCCTCAGATCAATACAATTATTTTTTTTAAAGTCAATCTAGGATAATGATCTCTGGAGAAGAGAACAAATGAGGTGTGCTCACACTGTTTCCAAGCCACAGTGCCAGGAAAGGAAACGTAAACAAACAGCCCAGGAGTCTCACAGGATTGTGTCTGGGGTTCACAGATGAGAAGGAAGCTAAAATTTTAAGGGCAAAATGTGGGAAAGGAGAGGGCTGCACAAAAGGAGAGCTCCAAAGACCTGTATAGAGGTCCCCTCCAAGTCCTTGCCTCAGTATCACATGCAATAACCACTCAACATCAGGAAAAGAACCACTAGAAAGGAGTAGGAAGAAAAGTCCTCAGAAATCACAGAGGGTAAGGTAGCCTCACCAACCAGAATGGAAAGAACTCCTAATAGACAAGCATTGGGTAAAGTCTTAAGAAGGGTATTTCTCAAAACTGGCAATTTTCAACCTTTTTTCATCTCATGGCACAAATATGCTAATTACTAAAATTTTGCAGCACACCAAAAAATATGTTTTACCAATTTGACCAAAAAAATAGTTATAATTTTGATTACTTATAAAAAAATAATAGTAATTACCTATCCTTTTTTGTTCCAAAGTAACTTTTTAGAAAATCATGTGCCCATCCTAGCCTATATAATAAAAGGCTAATATGCAAATACAATATGGAGGAATGACCAGTCACTATGATTTGCACTGACCACCAGGGGGTAAATGCTCAATGCAGGAGGTGCACCCTGATGGTCAGTGCGCTCCCAGCAGGGCTCACGGCTGGCAAGCGCAATGGCAGTGGCGAGTATTACATGTTTTAAAAATTCTTGTGGCACAGCAGTGTGCCACAACACACTGGTTTAAAGTCACTGCCCTAGACTAAAAGCTACTCTGGTCCCACCTAACAAAGTTTAAAAGTAAAACTTGAAATTATCAAATTATTGCCAAGTAACTTAACTACACCTAGGACAAAGCTAAAAAACATTTTAAAAATCTATACCATATGACCCAGCAGTCCCACATCTAGGTATTTGTTCAGAAGAATTAAAATCAGGATCTTGAAGAGATATTTGCACTTCTCTATTCTTTAAAGCATTGTTCACAGTTGCCAAAGTGTGGAAAAACATAAATGTCTATCAATAGAAGAATGAATAAAGAAAATGTGGTATGTACATATAATGAAAAAGATAAACTGTCATACAACAACATAGATGAACTTTGAGGACCTTATGCCAAGTGAAATAAGTTAGTCACAAAAGGAACAAATACTGCATGATTCCACTTACATGAATTTTCTAAAATAGACTGAGAAGCCGAAAGAATAGTGGTTGCTAAGTGCTAGAGGGAAGGATGAATGGAAAGTTTGTTGTTCAATGGATATAAAGTTTCAGGTATGCAAGACGAAAATGTTCTAGAGATCTGTTGTGCTTGTAGTTAATAGTACTGAACTGTACACTTAAAATTAGTTGAGGGTAAACAAATAAATTGTATAAATTTATTTATTGATGTATATCTTAATAGCATTTTCTATTTTTAAAAAAAATATGCAATATATTTGTATAGTGAAGATTAAGCTCAACAGATGAATATATACTCATAACAAATCTGAAAAAATATATCCAGTACCCAGCAATGGAAAATTGTTAAATGTTTTGCATCCTATGAAAAATTATCAGACATGCAAAGAAGCAGGAAAACATGACCCCATCATCAAGACAAAAGTTAACCAATAGGAAGAGAAAAAGAAAGATCGAATTAGCAGACAAAGACATTAAGGCAGCTATTATAAATATACTCCATATGTTCAGGAAGGTAGAGAAAAACATGAGCATGTGAAGGAGAGAAATGGAAGTTATTTTTTAAAAAGGAGAGCCAAATAGAACTTCTAGAAATGAAAACTACAATATCTGAAATAGAAAATACAGCCTTGCTCAGCCACTACACATAAGTATCACAGGTTTGATTCCCTGCCAAGGGCACCAACCTGTGTTTTAGGTTCACTCCCTGGCCCCTGGTTGGGGCGTGTGTTAGGAGCAACCAATCAGTGTGTGTCTCTCATGGATATTCCTCCCTCGCTCCTTTTCACTCTCTCCAAAAATCAATGGAAAAAATATCCTCCAGTGAGGATTAACAACAACAAAAAAAGAAAATACAGCAAATGAGATGAACAGATTCAACATTGAAGGTGAAAAAGATTAGTTACAACCTGAAAACAGCAATAGCAACTATCTAAAATGAAGCACCAAGAAAAAAAATGCACATCAATGAGACAGAGGACAATATCACTCAGTTTAACACAAGCAAAATAAGTTTCAGAAAGAGATGGGAGACAGAAAAAAAAAATATTTTAAAGACTAGTAAGCAAAGATTTACCAAGTTTGATGAAAACTATAAACCCATAGGATAGAGACGGTCTCAAATCTCCAAGCAAAGGAACCAGGCAAAATAATCAAATTGTTGAAATGAAATGACAAAAATCTTAAAAATTATTTTAAAAGCAGCCAGAGAGAAAAAGTGTCACCTTAAATAACAGGTGAATAGATAGATAAAAATTAATGTAGACCTTTTGTCAAAAACTATGCATGTCAGAAAACAGTGAAGTGACATTCTTAAAGTACTAGAAGAAGAGGGAAAAAAACAGCCTAGAACTCTGTACCTGGCAAAAAAAAAAAAAAAAAAAGATATTTCTAAAATTAAGGCAAAATAAAGACTTGGATAAAAAGCTAAGAGAATTTATCAGCAACAGACATGTATTACAAGAAATGTTAAAAGTAGTACTTCAGGCAGAAGGAAAATGGTTATCAGAGAAATTTGCATCTACGAAGAGAATAAAGCATTGGAAATGATAAATATGTGGGTAGATAAAAATGCTATTTTTCCTTCACTTAAGATATTTTTCCCTTGAAAAGAACTGCCTACAGCCCTGACTGGTTTGTTTCAGTGGATAGAGCATTGGCCTGCAAACTGAGGGGTCCCAGGTTCGATTCCAGTCAAGAGCATGATTCCAGTCAATTTAGTAGGAGCAGTTTTCAAAAAGACTTACTAATGTAATGTCTACAAGAAACGCACTTTGAATATAAAGTGTGTGGGCTATATGGTGAGGCTTATTGCAGAAAGAAAATATATACACACATATATTTGATATATGAAATATATATGATATACACAGATACATTTAGGGAGAAGATTATTTCAATTTGGAAGAAAAACAGAAGATAAAATTTTCAATTTGCCAAATTTTTGTAATTCAGATCTCATCTTTTTAAATAATCCCAGTACCAAGATCTGAAGCTGTTTATGTAAATGTTCATGAAAACTTAGTTTTAACTCTTAGAAAATAAATAGAAATACTGTTTTGAAAAAATTTCATCTCTACTTCAGGCACCTTATTTAAGTAATGGAATTTGTGTTGTAATTTCTAGGTGTCTCAAATTTAAAAACCAACAGAAAGTATTTACAGTAGGTCCTCGGGTTACATCAGAGATCCCTTCCTATTGCGTGACTTAATGCGATTTCGCCCTAAATGGAACCCACCTACATAAGCACCTACGTCACTCACATGGAGCACATACACAGCAGTAATTAAGTGAAACAGTAAAAAAATTTGAAGATAACAATTCCTGACCTTTACTTGTGGTAAATTAATAAAAACATAAAGCACATATGTACATATGTTGAAATGACAAAACCTTTTTTTACATATATAAATAAACGGGAGATAACCATGAAACGATGAATGTTGAGTCCGATGTAACCTGAGGACTGCCTGTATACCCTTTGTACAGCATGCATTAAGGTCTTAAATGGGAGGGAAATAAAAGTTCCTACAGTGCTAAAGTTAATTCAGTTTGATAACCTTCCTATTTGCTTAGAAAATTATACATCTGGGAAATCTTAGCTTAAATCATATTTAGTTCATATTTATTGCTGATAAAATTTATATTCCATACCAATATATCATTCTGTGAAAAGGGAGATTGTATTTGTTTCTTGATTGCTGTTCTTATCAACTTTTATGACATAAAAATTATAGAAGCTTAGAGAAAGGTGTTTTTTTCGGGGGCAGGGAAATATACTTCTCTCAGGTTGCCTATTTGGAAAGTGCTAACATACCATATAATAGATGCATAGCAAAAAAAAAAAAAAAGAAGTTGATTGAATTAACTGATGTAAGTAGGTGATTATTCCTTTATTGAGTTTAAAAAAGTTACCACTTTATTCATAGATATTTTCCTTTGTTTGCCTACTGTATGTTGGGAACCAAAGTAAGTGTTTATTTAATCTTACAACTACTTTATAAAGTAGAAGGTCTTATCTAAGCTTTGCAGATGAGAAAACAAGATTTGGGAAGGTTACCTAACTTGTCCAAGATTGTCCAGCTTACCAATATTCAAATTTAGGTCTATCAAACTCAAGAACTCAGGTTTTTTCCAAAATATACTATCTCCTTTTTATTTTACCTAATTTATTAATTTCCTTTATATTTTCATAGCGCTTGTTATTTGAAATAAATCCTATCAAAATGCATTTTTCCTGACTAATTTTGTACATTGTTTTAACAATCGGGTTTATTGAGGTATAATTTACACTCGATAAAATGCACTTCTTTTAGCCTAGCTGGTTTGGCTCAAGTGATTAGAGCATTGGCCTGTGGACCAAAGGGTCTTGGATTCGATTCTGGTTAAGGGCTCTATCCCTGGCCCCAGTCTTGAGGGAGGTAACCAGTTGATGTATCTCTCACTTCAGTGTTTCTCTGTCTCTCCCCCTCCTTTCCATTCTCTCTCAAAAAAGAAAAAAAAATCAGTGGAAAAAATATATCCTTGGGTGAGGATTAATAACAACAAAATGCACTTCTTTTAAAGTGTATAGTTAGGTGAGTTTTGATATATATATATATATATATGTATATATATATATATATATATATATATATATACATACCCCCTCCATGTAACCTGTACCACAACAATCAAAATCTGGAACATTTCCATTACCAACTTACCTCCTCACCCCCACAAAGTCCCTCATGCCCCTTTATAGTCAATTCCTTCCTACCACTACTGATCTTAGGTATCAGTTTATTGCTGAGTTGTATTTCGTTGTATGAATGAACCACAATTTACCAGTTGATAGACAGTTGGATTTTTCCTGGTTGGTATTATAAATAAACTGCTATAAACATATATGTTTATAACCTATTTAATTATAGAATTTCTGGGTTAGTATGGCATTCTCTTGAGTGAGATCCTAAGAGATCCCTTCGTCTTAAGACAAACTAAAAGGAGATTTCTCACTGAGGGCTCTGAGCCCTCTTAGAAATTGGGGACGAAAAACATGTTTACTGTTTCAAAATTTGGAGGTACTATATGACATTTAGGACATACTTTTTAATTTCACATATTCTAAAAGTAGAAAGATAAATTATATGAAATGAAATACAATGAAAATGTGGCATAATGGCAAACACTGAACTAAGAGTTCAAAAATTGAATTCTAGTCCTTTAATCTGGTTTGTTTCCAGCTCTCTCTCTCTTATTAGACTTTGGACAGATTTTCACTTTGAACAAACTAGTAATCCTCTGCAAGGAGCAAAATAAAACTAACATTTCCACTTTCTTTTTAATCCTCATCTGAGAATTTTTTTATTTTTTATTTTTATAATTTAGACAGAAAGAGAGAAACAGTGATCAAGGATTGAACCCACAACCTAAGTATGTGCCCTGACCAGGAATTGAACCTGTAGTCTTTTTGGTGTATGGGACAGTGCTGCAACCAGCTGAGCCACCTGACCAGGGCCCACGATTTTTAGATATATACATTATTTCATTTAGTTCTTAGGACTGCTCTATGAGGTACCTATGAGGTAGATAATACTACTTCTATTTCCCTGATGAAGAAACTGTGATTCACAGAAGTGCAGTAACTGGCAGGGGTAGCAAAGCTAGTAAGTAGGTGGTTTAGTGAACAGATGATTCCATATCATTTCCCTATCTAAAAAAGGAGATAATACACACTTTGTAGATATGAGAAGTATATATGATAGTCGTTTTCTCTCCTCCTCTTTTAACAGAGGCCCCTCTGTTTCCTGCCCTACTATTCTCTTAACTGTTATTAAGAGAAATCTAAAATGTGGGTGCTAACCTTATCTTTTTTTTTAATTGCAAAGATTATATAGTGTCAGAAAGCTGGTATATTAGATGTTTTCTTTTATCATAAAAACATTAGAAAAACAATAAGTCAACTAGCAAATAGAATTCACAGTATAATCTAACGACCTGACAGATTGTTCTCACATAATTCTTGTTAGCACAATCTCTCGGTTATTTTTTTCCCAATGTGATACTTTCTGCATTGCTTTGTGAAGTTGCTCAGAACTGCATTCCACTACTTCAGTGCTAAAAATTAGCCCATCACTTCTCACATTTAGGAATCAGTGTGAGCACTGATTTTTTCACATACAGTCTTTATGATTGTTTAAAATTACTATAAGCAACCAACTTGATGAGTTTTTCCCCTTCTGTCATTCCTGTTTTGCAGGATTGCACCAAACTTGATAGGACATTATCAGCAGCTATTTTGTAGAACTTCTTAGGCTAGTTCTACCCATTTGTATTGTAAATTCCCCTGTCCAGGAGCGATGCCAAATAAACACATCATTAGGTTTTCTTTCTCCTGACTTGCCTAATGAGGGGAGAAATCTGACACAGCTGGAAAAGCATGGGACTCCTTTTTGAACTGATTTATTTACATAGCATATGATTAGTTTGACACATTGCTTAGAAGAAGCAGATACTTTTTTTAGTTAAGTACTATACAAATACTTCAAAGAACATTTTAGCTACACTATAATTGTTTAGCTTTTCTGGATACAAAGCTGCTCTTTGCTCTCTGTCCTAGTTCTTTATATTATTGCTTTAAATGTGAGAGAGAATTAAGCTGAACACATTTAGAAGCTATTTTCAGAAACATTTTCGTTTCAGAAGTTGCTACATAATACTAGTAGTTTTAAGATGTCTGCACAAACCATTGTGCTCTGATCTAGTTGGTAAGAAAGTAAATTGGTGACTTGGAGCCAGAAAATATGCTATTGTGGTCAGATGTAAAGAACCTTCAATTTGAAGCCAGATAAATCTAGATTTAAATCCCACTATGTGCTTGCTAATATTTTTTTCCCAGCGGAGTAATAACTACTCAGTTTACTCAACTACTGTATGTTGGTGATAATAAGAGCTTCTTCTTAGGGCTTGATTTCAGTAACTACAGTATGTACAGCAGCTGGCATATAGTAAAACTATCCATTAAATTTGTCCTTGCCTTATAACCTTTCCTCCTACCCCTTCAAAAACAAAACAAAACAAAACAAATACTTTATTATTCAAATGTGGTTTTTTAAAAACCTAAATATGTCTCATGCAGGTTTGAGGGCAGATTAGGGTAGCAGGGTGGGCCTACTCATGTAGTGCTAGGAATGATTTTCAGCAAAGCTCTGGACTGGGGAAAACTAGGTATATAAGCCAACAGATTAGTTTGAAACCGTACATGACTATAAACACTGTGAGTAAATACATACCTCCTGTATGCCTGAATAAGTACACTCAGTATTTGAGGATCATCTACAATGGATAAGACATTCTTCTGAGGGATCATATGCTCTTATGTCTTTCTGTCTTTCCTTTTCTTTTTGGGCCACAACACAAATGTGGTGACTGAGGCTTCCGTATTTTTTGGGGGCCATAATGTGATGTAAAAAGATAGAAAGTGCCTAGATCCTTAATGATGTAGGTGTTTATTAGCTCCAGAATACCTGCTTCTGAGTTTTGTCAACTGAAAGACATTATTGCCAATTCAACAGCAACAGGAGCCCCCAATTTGAAGTGCATTGAAGGGGGAGAGACTTTATGTAGTGCAAATATCACCTCTTTATTATAAAGGATTCTTGCCAGAAAGTGCACTAAGTAGAATAAAAGGTTAAAACATTTTACCTGGTTTGTAGTTTTTTGAAGAGTTGGGCATTTTTTGTTGTTGTTTGGGGGCCCTGGCTAATTAAAAGACAATCATGAAATAAAAATATTTTTACCTTAAGATTTATACTTTTTACAGCCTCACTTTTTATACTAATGCTAGTTACTCTGACATATACTGCCACCTTGGGATTTTTAGAACACTGACACATTATTTTCAAAGCCTCAAATTAACATGGACTGATGAAACTGTTATTATGCTCCATTTCTGTCTCCAGAGAAAGGTTTTGTTTTAACAAGCCACCCCAGAGCATCATGATAATTATCAGCAGAAATAAAGCTTTGTTATGCATTTGTAAGTTATTGCTGGATTTGTGGGGCCAGTGGGATCCTATTTTCAAGGGCTTAATTATTGTAATCTACCTAGAGACCTGGTAGCTTTGTTGGAATGTATATACTTAAATATTCATAATTATGAGTCATTTCAGTTTTCTTATATTAATATGGCATGTAATTACACTGTTGAATTTAAAGACAATTCAAAAATACTAATAAATTTTTAGAATGCTAGATAACTTTTCCTAAAACCATATTTTACCTTTGCAAGCTGTTAATTCAAGGTCAGAATTCAACTTTGTCTGGAATAAGACCTGTAAATGTTTGAGTTCAATTCACAGCTGGTAACCTGTTATAAATTAGAATATCTCCTTAGGGAAGGTAGTATTCAGCGTCAGAAATACAATATATATCAGTTCAAAGATATCCTATGACAGTGGTTGCAAACTCATTAGTCAACAGAGCCAGATATCAACAGTACAACGATTAAAATTTCTTTTGAGAGCCAAATTTTTAAACTTAAACTTCTTCTAACGCCACTTCTTCAAAATAGACTCGCCCAGGCCATGCGTGGTATTTTGTGGAAGAGCCACACTCAAGGAGCCAAAGAGCCACATGTGGCTCGCAAGCTGCAGTTTGCCAACCTCTGCTCTCTGCCTTGTATTTCCTGTTGATTAGAAGTTAAATCTTAAGGCCTGAGAGATTTAAGTTAAACATTTTTGGTTGGGCTATGCGATAGGTTATGTACTTTTTATTTTAACTCATCAAGAGACACTGTATCTGCAGAGAACAGACTGATAGCTGTCAGGGAGAGTGAGGGCTGAGTGAGATAGATGAGGGTACTAAGCAAAGTGGGGAAGGGGGAGATTCATGGACACAGACAACAGTATGGTGATTGCCAGAGGAAAGGGGAATGGAGGAAAGAAGAAGGGGGGTCGAGTAAAGGAATAAAAGGTGATGGAAAGAGACTCAACTTGAGGTGGTAAACACACAATACAATATACAGATGTATTGTAGAATTGTATGCCTGAAACATGTATACTTTCATTAACTAAAATCACTGCAATAAATTCAATTTAAAAAAAAGAGAGAGAGAGACCGTATCTCGATGAGTCACCATTAATGAGACTGATTTGAAAACTGAATTAGGATAATGACCATTAGATCCTTCACTGTAGATTTCATCTTTCTGTCCTTTGTGACTAGAAAACAATACATTTGGTGTTACTTTGCACAGTATGAATCTCTATGTCGCTATCAAACATATACCTTACTCTAATATTTGCCTAAATTAGTAATTTAATGAGGGAACCATAATTTTTTTATTTAAAATTTTTTCTACTTTAATAGCCACAATTTTTCTATAAAATAGGATTTTTTTTAACATATGACATTATTGATTTGGTCATCTTAATTCTCAAAACTCTACTAGTGGGGAAGAGGATCTTTCAGGCTGATTCCTGTCCTATGTCTTTTTGCTATCATTCTAGTTTTCTGAATTATGGAAATGTTTAAACATAAAGTATAGAGAAAAATGCAGTGAACCTCCAAGGTATCTTTCAGCTTTGGTGATTATCAATATATTTCCAATCTTCTTTTATTTGACCTCTTCTACTTTTTTTGATTTCTGGATTATGATTCCATTGATATTTGAAAAATTTTCTGTTATGGCAAGGGCCCCAGACCTGGAACCATCCATTACTCTAAGAAGCCCTGATTGCTTTGATTGAGGAATGGTATCAGATAAAATCTGGGCCTAAAGGTTATTGAAAGTTTTTAACTTTGATTTTTCTTTACTTTCTTCTCATGTGCCTCATCATAATGGTAGCCTTCTTCTTACAAGCAGAGTTACTCTCACCTGAGTCGTGGAGAATGGGCACTTCTCAAAGATGCTACCAAAAAAAAAAAAATGTATATTTATATTTTAATTGGTTTACATTTTAGGTATAGCTGACAAATTATTCAAATTTTAGCAGGTAAGTTTTTTTAATAAAGGATCTTTTTCTGAAATAAACACCACTTATTATCAGTTTATCTGTACTACAATATAAGGAAATTCTCAATGTATAAATATATTATTTCTAGCCAAAACTGGTTTGGCTCAGTGGATAGAGCGTCAGCCTGCAACGTGAAGGGTCCCAGGTTTGATTCCAGTCAAAGACACGTACCTTGGTTTTGGGCACATCCCCAGTAGGTGTGCATGAGGCAGCTGATCAATATTTCTCTCTCATCAATGTTTCAAACTCTCTATCCTTCTCCCTTTCTCTCTGTAAAAAATTAATAAAATACACACACACACACACAACTTCTGAAGGTTTGTTTATGCCACACTGTGTTTTCTTTTTTGTGTTTGTTTTTGTTTTTGTTTTTTAGCATTCAATACATTTTCTCATATTAATAATGCAGATGATAAAATGTTATTGGATTCTAGCTCTTAAAATCTGCATAATTTTCTAGATTAAACCCATACCTTTGCCTCCTCATGCTCTGATGAAATAAAATGTATAGAAAATAAGAAGTGAAGAACCCAATAACAATAAATAGGAAGACTCCCCAAGAGTGATAGTTGAACAGATTTTGGGATCTCTTTTCGAGTATAAGAAGGCACAGGTATATCCCTCATTTCACCTCCCATACCTCTTACCCCTGCACTTAGATCTCAGATAGCTAGCATGAACCCAGGCAAAGCACCAGATACTTTTTTCAGAAAAAATTATATTAAGACTTCTGAGTACAAGTTATGTCCCCAGAACAAAGGGAAAAGCCATCTTTATTCTGGCATTTAGAGGACCTGCTGGCTCCCCACCTACACATCCTAAAGGAACACTATATACCTAGCCCACACAGAGGCCCCCTCAGGAGAGCCATTTAGAAAACAAGACAAAAAAACAGACTATCTTGACAGTAACAGAGAAAATCTATGTTGGCTAATGAGTCATTCAGGCCTAAATATGAATGAGTAACCAGAGATCACCAGGCATATGAGGAAAACTAATGGCATGAAAGAGAGACTAAAATAATCAGAAAAATGCCACTGGAGAAAATAGAGGTAACCAGAGAGAACTTTATAAAAGAGAAACTAATATACAGGAAGATAATATTGATTAAACAAGAATAAGAGAACACCAGTTTTCAGATTGAAAGGACACACCAAGTACTGAAATAGTGATGCAGACATAATACTGTAACACACGAACCTGCAAAATTCCTAGAATAAAAGATCCAGAGAAAAGACATGTACAAAGAAAAAAAAAATGGCAGTAGAATAGAAAGACGTGTCCTGAGCCTTGTCCCAGAGCAGAAAAAAAAGAACAGTTGAGGGTCGCACAGGGAGTGTTTTGGTGAGTTGAGGGACAGCTATATTCCAGGAGACGGTAGGGACTGCTGGACAGAGCTCCCCTGACTTGGCAGCCCCCACTGCTGCTGGGTTCCCTCCTGGAATGACTGGCTCAGACGTGGAGACGACGCAATCTTGAAGGGGAAAGTAGGTGTTATCGGAAGCCTGAAAATCTACAACTTTGACACCCACCAAACAGCCACAAACCCCAAAACAATGGTCCCCAGTTGGCTCAAACACACAGATTCAGAGGAGCTCTACACTCCACCACGAAAAGGTCAGATTTCACCTGGGATAAGGTGAGGTCCGCCGTCCCCGCAGGAGAGAGAAACGGGCACACTGTGGGAGCTGGAGGACCTGGGGAAGTCTGCACCTAGAAAAATCCATGACTGGTGTGATCCGTGAATGTGGAAGGGGGTCCTCAGAGCTGCTAACAGAATGGATCTCTAAAAAGTAACCCATTTTGATCTGATGCAAAAGTTCAACCTAAAAATTTTAAAAGTGCTGGATGCTTAGACCCAAGGGGGGAAAAAAAAACTGCACAGACGTGCACGCAGCCCAGGAGTTCACACACTTACACTGGCTTTTGTGGTTTTTTGTTTGTTTGTTTTGTTGTTGTTTTTTCTTTTCCTCTTTAAATCCTTGCTTCTGATTACTAAGCCCAATACATAGGATCACCCAATTGGGGACACGACAGGGGAGAGTTGTTTTTCTGGAACCTAGGAATCAAAGTGGGGAATAACTATCAGAGAACCAACTCTGGGGCAACCCATTCTCACAAACCAGTAATTGAGTACCAAAGGGAAAGCAGGATCTAAGCACTGTCTAGAGAGGATGTACAGACCCAGAGGTCAATCCAGAAACACTGCCACCCAGGGGTTGAATCACAAATTGACTCTTGTGTAAACACAAAGGAATACAAGAAATTCAGACACACCGCCTGCGTAAAAATCAGGATTGGCTTACAACACTGAGGAGCAGTGGAACACAGTACTGTCCTAACTAGAAAACAGGTGTACCAAACAGAACAGTAGTGAATGACCTTCACTACTACATTTTTTAAATTGTTTTTTCATCTTTTATTTAAGGAACTAATATTTTTCCTTTTTTCACCTGATTTTACCTTTTTAATTATTATTTTTATTTTCAATCAGTATTATTACTACTACTATTTGACCTTTTTTTAAAAAAAAAAAGTTATTTTCTTTTTATTTTACTTTGGGATTAGTGTTCTACATTCTATTTTCATTTTTCCTTAGCATCATTTTACTCTATCTCAGCTTTATCTTTATGCTGTTACTCTCTTCCTAACTTTTCTACTCTGTTGTCCTGTTTCTCTTACTCTTTTCCTGCTTCAGATTTTCCCTATTCTTTCTTTTTACCCCCCGTTAAAATTTCACCCTACTTAATATATCTAATTTCCAATCCCCTGCTCCAAGTCTATATACACCTCTCTCTTCTCTGTCTTCACTATCCAAAAAATTGTTTTTCTGTCTATCATTTTGTTGTTGTTTGCTTGAATGTTGATTATGCTTGTTTGTGAGATTGTTTTGCTTATTTTTTTGTTTTGTTTTGTTTTTGTTTATTTTTTTTCTGTTTTCCCTCGCCTTGCTTGATATTAGTTGTTGTTTGTACTTTGTATTCATCTTCAGGTACTTGTTGCCGGCATTTG
Organism: Lasiurus borealis; assembly: GCA_004026805.1. Classification (NCBI taxonomy): domain Eukaryota; kingdom Metazoa; phylum Chordata; class Mammalia; order Chiroptera; family Vespertilionidae; genus Lasiurus; species Lasiurus borealis. The sequence continues at coordinate 18,739 of PVJN01017884.1, forward strand.
TTGGGATTAGTGGCTGTTCTTTTGGAGATTTCTCCCCATATATATAGTTTGTTCACCTCTTCTTTCATATTCTCTTTTTCTCTTACTTTTTTTTTCCTTTTCCCAATTTCATTTTTGCACTCCTTTTCTTTCTTTTTAAATTATCTTCTTCTTTCTCTCCTGTTATTTAATTTGTCTTTTTCTGGTGGTCACCTTTATTAATATTGTGAATTCATTTCTGTTCAGTGCCTTGTGAATTGTACCTGGTTGTTTTGTATTTTGTGCCTTTAAATCAAGGCAACAGAGAGAGCTACATAACCAGACACCTGAAGAAGAGAGACCATGGGGATACAAAGAAACAGTCCACATATGAAAGAAAAGCAGGCAACACAAGACAAGGAAGTAAATGAAATGGAGGCAAGCAACCTGTCAGAGATAGGATTCAGAGAAATAGACATAAGGTGGCTGAAAAGAATGAAAGAGAAATTTGACAATAAAAATAAGAGCCAAGAGGAAATGAAGAACCAAGAAGAAATGAAAAATGGCATCGCTGCTATAAATAACTCAATAGAAAGCATCAAGAGTAGACTAGAAAAAGCAGAAGACTGCATCAGTGAGCTAGAAGACAAGGTAGGAAAATACCCAAGTACAGCAACTTCTAGAAATAAAATAACTAAAAAGCAGGAGGAGAGCCTAAGGGAACTTTGGGACAACATGAAACAAAACAACATCCACATAATAGGGGTTCCAGAAGGAGAGGAAACTGAGCAAGGAATAGAAAACCTATTTGAAGAAATAATGACAGAATCTTTCCCTGATATAGGAAAGAAAAAACCCACACAGATTCAAGAAGCTCACAGACACCAAGACTGACACCAAGGCTCATTATAATTAAATTGGAAAACACCAATGATAAAGTAAGAATTTTATAAGCAACCAGAGAGAGACACAGAGTTACCTACAAAGGAACCCCCATCAGACTAGCAACTGATTTCTCAACAGAAATTCATCAGGCCATAAGGGAATGGAATGAAATATACAAAGTCATGCAAAGGAAGGGTTTGAACCCAAGAAAACTGTATTCAGCAATGCTATCAATCAAAATTGAAGGTGAAATCAGGAGCTTCACAGACAAGGGAATTTATTACCACCAAACCAGCAATGCAAGTAATACTAAAGGGTCTGCTGTAAAAAGAAAAGAAGGAAGGAAGGAAAAAGCGAAGAGGGAACACAGGGGTAAAGAATAAAAATGGCGACAAATAAATACCTATCAATAATAACTTCAAATGAAAATGGATTAAATGCCTCAATCAAAAGACAAAATACAACCCATATATCTGCTGTCTACAAGAAACCCACCTCAGAAAAAAGACGCACACAGACTGAAGGTGAAGGGATGGAAAAAGGTTTTTCAGGCCAATGGAAATGAAAAAAAAAAAAAGCTGGGAGAGCAGTACTTATATCTGACAAATTATATCTCAAAATGAGGGTCATAAAAAGAGATAAGGAAGACCACTACATAATACTAACAGGAGCAATCCAACAAGAAGAAATAATTCTGGTAAACATATATGCACCCAATAAAGGAGAACCCAAATACATATAAAAAAATTCATGGAAGATATCAAGGGAGAGATTGACAGCAATACAGTCTTATTAGGCGACTTCAATACCCCACTATCACCAATGGACAAATCCTCTAAACAAAAAATCAGGAAAGAAACATCAATCCTAAATGACTCATTAGACCAGATGGAATTAATTCACATCTTCAGAACATTTTATCCCAAAGCCATAGAATATACATTTTTTTTCAAAGGTCATTTTCAAAGACAGACAATATGTTGGGTCATAGGCAAAGTCTCTTCAAATTCAAGAAGATAGAAAACATATCAAGCATCTCTCAGCACAGTGACATAAAACTGGAAATCAACTACAATAAAAACAATCAAATAATCAAACACATGGAGACTAAACAGCATGCTATAAAATAATGACTGGGTTACCAGAGAGATCAAGGAAGAAATAACATCATGGCAACAAATGACAATGAAAACACAACAATCCAAAATCTATGGGACACAGCGAAAGCAGTCTTGAGAGAGAAGATTACAGCTCTACAAGCCTACTGAAAAAAAAAAAAAAGAAACAATGGTAATAAATTACATAACCCTACAACTCAAAGAGTTAGAAGAAGAGCAACAAGAAAAACCTAATGTAAGCATAAGGAAGGAAATTATGATGATCAGAGAAGAGATAAATGACATTGAGACCCCCCCCCAAAAAAAATCCTAAAGATCAATAAAACTTAGAGCTGGTTCTTTGAAAGGATAAAAAAGATTGATGAACCTCTAGCCAGGCTCACCAAGAAGCAAAGAGAGAGGACCCAAATAAACAAAATCAGAAATGAAAAAGGTGAAATAACAACAAACCCCACCAAAATACAAAAGATTGTTGAAAAATATTATGAACAACTCTCTTCCAACAAACTGGACAACCTGGAGGAAATGGACATATTCCTAGAAAAATAGAACCTTCCAACATTCGATCAGGAGGAATCTAAGCATATCAACATGCCAATAACTATGGAAAAAATTGAAGCAGTCATTAAAAGCTTCCAGCAAACAAAGGCCCAGGCCCAGACTGCTTCACGGGAGAGTTTTACCAAACATTCAAGCAAGAACTAAAACCTGTGTTCCTCAGACTATTCTAAAAAATTCAAGAGGAAAGAACACTTCCAAGCTCCTTCTATAAAGCCAGCATCACCCTAATACCAAAATCAGATAAAGACAACACAATGAAAGAGAATTACAGGCCAATATCTCTCATGAACATGGATGACAAAATCCTCAACAAAATTCTAGCAAATTGGATCCAGCAGTACATCAGAAAAATCATAAACCATGACCAAGTAGGATTTATCCCAGGAATGCAAGAATGGTACAATATCCGCAAATTAATAAACGTGATATATCACATAAACAAATTGAGAGATAAAAGTCACATAGTTATATCAATTGTTGCAGAAAAAGCATCTGACAAAAATCTAACACTCTTTTTAAAAAAATAAATATTTATTCTTCAGATTATTACATATGTTCCTCTTTTTTCCCCAATAGCTCCCCTTCACCTGATTCCCCACCCCACGCCCTTATCCGCCACCACTGTCTTCATCCATAGATGTAAGATTTTTGTCCAATCTCTTCCTGCACCCCTCCCATCCTCTTTGCCTCAAGAATTGTCAGTCCACTCCCTTTCTGTGCCCTGATTTTATTATATTCATCAGTTTATTCTATTCATCAGATTTTTTTATTCACTTGATTTTTAGATTCACTTGTTGATATGTATTTATGTCATTTTGTTGTTCATAATTTTTATCTTTACCTTTTTCTTTTTCTTCCTCTTCTTAAAGAATACCCTTCAGTATTTCATATAATCCTGGTTTGGTGGTGATGAACTCCTTTAGCTTTTTCTTGACTGTGAAGCTCTTTATCTGACCTTCAATTCTCAATGATAGTTTTGCTGGGAAGAGTAATATTGGTTGTAGGTTCTTGTTGTTCATCACTTTGAATATTTCTTGCCACTTCCTTCTGGCCTGCATAGTTTTTGTTGAGAAATCAGCTGACAGTCATATGGGTATTCTCTTGTAGATAACTATCTATTTTTCTCTTGCTGCTTTTTTCTTTTTCTTAATATGTTTTATTGATTTTTACAGAGAGGAAGGGAGAAGGATAGAGATCCAGAAACAATGGATGAATGAGAAACATGGATCAGCTGCAAACCTCCCACTGGGGATGTGCCCACAACAAAGGCATATGTCCCTGACTAGAATCGAACCTGGGAACCTGCAGTCTGCAGGCCAATGCTCTAGCCACTGAGCAAGGGCTCTTGCTGCTTTAAATATTCTCTCTTTGTCTTTTGCTCTTGGCATTTTAATGATGATGTATCTTTGGATTCCTTTTGTTTAGGGTTCTTTGCGCTTCCTGTACTTGTAAGTCTATTTCTTCACCAGGTAGGGAAAGTTTTCTGTCTTTATTTCTTCTAATAGGTTTTCAGTATTTTGCTCTCTCTCTTCTTCTGGCACCCTAATAATTTGGATGCTGGTATGCTTAAAATTGTCTAGAGGCTCCTTCCACTATCTTCATATTTTTGGATTCTTTTTTCTTTTTGTTTTTCTGGTTGGTGTTTTTTGTTTCCTCATGTTTCAAATCTTTGGTTTGATTCTTGGGGTCCTTTGATCTACTGCTGAATTTCTATATATTCTTTATTTCAGACAATGTATGCTTAATTTCTGACTGGTCCTTTTCCAGTTTTTTGGCATTCTCATTAAGATCTTTAAAAATCTCACAAGTTCCTCAGAGGTTTTTAGCAGATTTTTGAGTAACTTTATAAATGTGGTTTTGAACTCTATGTCCAGTAGTTTGCTTTCCTCCATTTCTTTCATTCATGACATGTTTCTTTATCTCCACATATTGTCTGCTTCCCTGTGTTGATGGAGTGGCTTTTTGTGGTAGGTGACCTATAGGGCCCAGTGGTTTAGCCTACCCAATCACCTGAGGTGGATACTCTTGGTTCACCCCTTTGTAGCCTGAGTGCACAGTCTTCTTGTAGTTAAGCCTTGATTGCTGTTCATATACTGGGAGGAATTTACCTCCATGCCACTTGGCTGTGAGTACCCGCTATGTCTATAATGGGAAAACTGCTGTGCTGGAGACATCATTATGGGGCAGGACTTGCTTCAGTGGTGCTTTAGTACTCACTGAGTCTGCTTCCTGAATGTGTCACTTATGGATGTGAGAAGTTGAAATCTTGTATCATCTCACACTGACCACTAGGTACACTGGCTTCTGGATCTCCAATGGCGAGCAGGTCAGCTACTGTCTGAGGCCACCCAGCAGGAGCTACAGCGATGTCTGCAGCTTTCTCCTGGTCTGACCAGAGCTGCAGTTTGTTAGGTTAAGCTGTGATAGGGCAGACTATTTATATGCAAAAGCTGCTGCACACAGCTCAGGCAGGTTTGTAAAATGGGCGGGGACGGATCTCAGGGAGTCACTAAGGCTTGGCAAACAGTAATGGCTGCCAGTCAGCCATCTCTATCTCTCCACGTTTCCAAGTTCTCACATCTTGCACCTCAACACAGTAAACTGATTCCTGTGCATACCTATGCAAGAAAGCAACCCTCATTTTCTGACCTGATGGCAGACAGTCCAGCTTCTCCCCGTAGGGGTCTGGGTCCCCAGAGTCTCTCTGGAAACTAAAGTTCAGAGTAATGGGGAGCTTGTGTCTCCATTCGGGTTAAAAGAAACAGTGCACCTACTGGCCAAATGCTAGCCCAATTCGCGTGCCGGCATACTTCAGCTTTTCCGCACAGGTGCACATCTCAATACTCTTTTCTCTTTTCTTCTAGTTGTAGAACTCCTACTCAGACAGCTTTCCTGTGGTTCTGGGTGATAGACATTTTGTCTTTTAGTTGTAGTTTTGGTGTGGTTATAAGAGGCAGCACGTACAGATATATACCTTATGCTGCCATCTTGGTTTCCCCAACACCCTTTCTTCATAAAAACTCTCAACAAGGTGGGGATAAAAGGATCATACTTCAACATAATAAAAGCCATATATATTAAACCCACAGCTAACATCATACTCAATTGGCAAAATCTAAAACCATTTCCCCTAATAACAGGAACAAGACAGGGATGCCCTCTTACTACTCCTGAGAAGTATTAGTCATTGCAATTAGACAAGAAGAAGAAATAAAAGGCATCTAAATTGGAAAAAAAAAAAAAAGTAAAGCTGTCCTTATTTGCAGATGACATATTGTACATAAAAAACCTGAAAGACTCCATCAAAAAACTAACAGACTTAATAAATGAATTCAACAATGTAGCAGGATACAAAATTAACGTCAAGAAATCTATGGCATTTCTATACACCAATAGTTTTGAACTTGCAGAGAGACTAAAAAAGCAATCCCATTTACCATCACACCAAAAGTAAAAATTAAGATACCTAGGAATAAACTTAACTAAGGAGGTAAAAGACCAATACGCGGAAAACTACAGGACACTGAAGAAAAGATAGAGGAAGATTTGAACAGATGGAAGAACATACCATGTTCATGAATTGGTAGAAACAATATCCTTAAAATGTCCAGAGTACCCAAAGCAATCTATAGATTCAATGCACTCCCCATTAAAATACCAACAGCATATTTCACAGACCTAGAAAGAACTCTACAAAGATTCATCTGGAATAAAAAACCCAAATAGCTGCAGCAATCCTGAGAAAGATGAACAAAGTAGGTGGAATCTCAGTACCAGATTTTAAGCTGTATTACAAGCTGCTGTTCTCAAAACAGCCTGGTACTGGCACAAGAACAGACATATAGACCAATGGAATAGAATAGAGAATCCAGATATTGACCCAAACCACTATGCTCAATTAATATTTGACAAAGGAGGCATGAACATACAGTGGAGTAAAGACAGTCTCTTCAATAAATGGTGTTGGGAAAATTGGAAAGATACATGCAAAAAAATGAAACTAGACCACCCACTTACACCATACACAAAAATAAACTCAAAATGGATACAGAACTTAAACATAAGATGAGAAACCATAAAAATACTAGAGGAATTCATAGGGAGAGAAATCTCAGACATATGCAGAAGCAATTTCTTCACTGATACTGCTATAAGGGCAATGGAAGCTAAAGAGAAAATAAATGGGACTACATCAAAATAAAAAGCTTTTTCACAGCAAAAGAAACCATTAACAAAACAAGAAAGCCCACTGTATGGGAGAACATACAGTGATACCTCAAGATACGAGTTTAATTCATTCCGTAACCTTGAGGTGTGGGAAACTATGAGACGCTCGAGTCGCGGTAAACTGGTGGGTCGTGTATAGCCGGCCGATCCACGCGATTACTCGTATCTCAACTGTTGCTCGTATTTCAAAGCAAAAATCGCTCACTTGACGCCTTGTATCTCAAAAATCTCGTATGTTAGGGCACTCGTATCTCGAGGTACCACTGTATTTGCAAATGTTATCACTGACAAAGATTTAATCTCCAACATCTTCAGGGATCTTATACAACTTAATAAAAGATAGATGAAAAAAAATGGGCAACTGACCTAAATAGAATATTTCGAAAGAGGACAGAAGGAAGGCCAAGAAACATATGCAAACATGCTCAAAGTCACTAATTATTCAAGAGATGCAAATCAAAATGACAATGTGGTACCATCTCACACCTCTCAACATGGCAATCATCAACAAAAGACAAGTGCTGGTGAGGATGTGGAGAAAAAGGACCCCTGGTGCACTGCTGGTGGGGATGCAGACTGGTGCAGCCACTGTGGAGAACAGTATTGAGTTTCCTCAAAAAACTAAAAATGGAACTCCCATTTGACCTAGTAATCCCACTTCTAGGAAGGAATATATCCCAAGAAACTAGAAACACCAATGAGAAAGGATTTATGCACCCCTATGTACATAGCACAATTCACCATAGCTAAGATTTGGAAACAGCCTTAATGCCCATCAGCAGATGGATTAGAAAACTGTGGTACATCTATACAATGGAATACTATGCTGCTATAAAAAAGAAGGAATTCTTACCATTTGCAGCAGCATGGATGGACCTGGAGAGCATTATATTAAGTGAAATAAGTCAGGCAATGAAAGAAAAATATCACATGACCTCACTCATTTACAGGAAATAACGTTATAACCTGATGAACAAAAGGATAGATACAGAGCCAGTAAAGCACCAAACAGACTGTCAAATTACAGCGGGAAGGCTGGGGAGTGGTGGATAGGGAGAGAAATAGATCAACCAAAGGACTTGAATGCATGCATGTAAGTCACCAATGGATACAAGACACTAGCGAGGGTGGGATGAAGGCATGCGATGGGGTAGGGGAGGCTGGGGGAAGATTAATGGGGGGGGGGGAAAGGAGATAGATATACTAACATATGTAATACTTTAAACAATAAAAATACTAAAAAAAAAGAAAAGTCATTTACAAAGTGACAAGTATCAGTCTAAAATCAAACTTCTCATCAGTAACCTTTAATGCTTTAAGACAGTAAAATATTGCCTACAACATTTGGAAGAAAATGCTATGCAACCAGGGATTCTATATCCTGCCAAACGTTAAATAAAAGGTGAGAGCAGAATAAAGTTGTTTTCAGATAGGCAAGGGCTCAAAGTTAACTTCTCTTGTAATTAAAAGAAATAAATGGTTTGCACATTCACCATCAACCTTCTTGTAACAAAAAAAAATCATTTTGTAATTTTTAATTAAACATTTTCATTTGGAGCTTTTTTAAAAAATATCATTGGTGCCAAAGGAATTTATTGAGAGGAAAAAGGGAAGGAGGATTGCAAACAATAAAATAAGTAATTGTGGATTTATACCACAAAATAAATGACAGAGCTACCATAGTAAACTGCAATGAGATCACTCCCTTTACTCTCAGCAGGCTGAAATATTCTATATACTACTCATAAATAACTCATAATTTTTCATACTTCTCAATGACCTCAACAACAGGCAACCTGGGACCACTTACATGTAATCACAAATGACTGGTACACCATATGGCCAGCATGGACAACAGCATCAAATTCTTCTCTCATCATGACTGGAATGACATGATCTGGCTTATATTCAAAAGCATCATTCTGACTGCTGTGTTGAAAAATAGACTTGTGGGTAGAATAGTAGAGCAAGGATAGAAAAGAAGCACAGAGACCAGGTTGGACATCATTGCTGTATTCAACATGAAAAATTATAGTGACTCTGATTTGGTGGTAATAGTAGTAACAGAAAGAGGTCACATTTTGGGCATAATTTGAAGATAGAGCCAATAGGATTTCCTGCCTATTGGATATGTGGTGAGCAACAAAGGAATCAAGATTTCTGATATGAACAGTAAGAAATGAGAACAGATTGAGGGGAAAGAGTAAGAGTTAAGTTGTGGATGTTATATTTCAAAAGTCTTTTTGACCTCCAAATAAAGATGTCAGTTGTTAGATTGAAACTTAGATATATCTGTTTGCAGTTCTGAAGAAAGGACTGGTCTGGAGATAGAATTTTGGGAATATATTAATTATATTTAAAGCATGGAATTGGGTAAGATCTAGAAGTGAGTAGAGAGAAAGAAGAGATCTGAAGACTGGGACCCTATATCACTCCCAACATTTGAGTTTCAGTGAGATGAGAAGGGATGACTGAAGATGACTGAGGAGGAGCAGCCACTGGAGTATAAGGAGAACAAAGACAGAATGGTGCCCTAGAAGCCAAGGAATCATTGACTATTTTACACTGTGAAGGGGTCAAATAGGATGAGCGCTAAAAATTCACTGTTGGATTTGACCATATGGATGTTGGAGTTTACCTTAATAAGACTTGTTATGTGTTTTAAATAGCTACTAAGATGTTAAGACAAAAATATGTGTTAAGTTGTTTGGGCCCAACTACTTAATAAATGGAACTATTAGGTATTTCTTTGGGCCTATAAGCTTTGTGAAAAATGACTGTGATACAAATGGAGCAACAAACAGAAAGTTTGAGAATCTCTGCTTTAGAAGCTCATGCCAACTGAGCATTTTAAGAAGGGAAAGCACCTCTTGCCTTTTCTTTGTCATGCCAAAAACTTTGAGTTCATAATTTTAAATCTGATTAGATTACATGCAATTAATGAAATTTCCTTAATGTGGTAATTCAACATAAAAAATAAAGCCTTGTCTTGTGAAATACCAGCAGTAATACATCTTTGCATGAATTTTTCTTCTTGACTCCACAGGTATGGTCTGAATATGCGTTGCTTGGCAGCTCGGGTCAACTATAAGACTTTGATTATCATCTGCGCACTCTTCACTTTGGTCACAGTACTTTTGTGGAATAAGTGTTCCAGCGACAAAGCGATCCAGTTTCCACGGCACCTAAGTAGTGGCTTCAGAGTGGATGGATTAGAAAAAAGAGCAGCAGCATCTGAGAGTAACAACTATGTGAACCATCTGGCCAAACAGTCCGAGGAGGCATTTCTTCAGGAACAGCAGAAAGCACCCCCTGTCGCTGGGGGCTTCAATAGCAATGGGGGAAGCAAGGTGTTAGGACTCAAATATGAAGAAATTGACTGTCTCATAAATGACGACCACACAATTAAAGGGAGGCGAGAGGGGAATGAAATCTTCCTTCCATTCAGTTGGATAGAGAAATATTTTGATGTTTATGGAAAGGTAGTTCAGTATGATGGCTATGATCGGTTTGAATTCTCTCATAGCTATTCCAAAGTCTATGCACAAAGAGCTCCTTATCACCCTGATGGTGTATTTATGTCCTTTGAAGGCTACAACGTGGAAGTTCGAGACAGAGTCAAGTGCATAAGTGGGGTAGAAGGTTGGTATCTCTGCTCCACTGCATTTTTCTATCCTGATTATGTTGGGGAATAAGATACTATAGGTATTAATTATAAAGCAAGTACATACATAATTTACCATCAAGAGACCTTTCATCACTCTGACTTACCAGAGAACAATTTATTCTCAACCTAGGGCAACTTACAAGTTACAATAAGATCATACCTGATCAAAGAGGATTATTACATCAATCTGCCTCAGAATCAAAAATTCTCGCCAAGGCACAGGATCTTCAGAAATTTGTGTTAAAATATACAGTTATTTTCCTAAGAGAGGAGATGGGAAAGAAACAGACCATTCAGTGGAGCCATCAATATCCCAAATAAAGTCTTGTTATCATATTAGCCAGGCATCATCTCTGGGTGGAGGTTTAAAATCCTCAGAACTAGACAATCCGTAGATACCATTTTCTCTGAACTTATTCTGAACTCCTATAGTCTGTTACATATTGTCTTTCAAATTTGGAGCAGTGGTTTATATTAATGTCCAATGATTATATTAACGTTCAATTTGAAGTTGTATTTCAAACCTAGAATTGATCAGAAAGCAAAATTGAATTTGACTTTTCATTTACTTATGATTTATTAACTTTAGAAGTTTTTAGTTCTGTTTACTAAGCTTACGGATTTTTTTTACCTTTTCCTTTTATGTTTAGAAAGTCATTTGCCACACCATAATCAACTATTCCTCTGTATTTTCTCTAATAGTTTTATGGTTTTTGTTTTTTTACTTTAACTTTTTAATCCAGCTAAGTTGGTTAATGCTTTAGTAAATGGTAAAAGGATAAGGTCTGTCTTTAGACTTTTTTCCTAACATGTATTAAATAATCTCCTCTTTTCCCCACTGATTCATGATGCTAGCTTTATCATTATACTAAAGTTTTTTGAATACCAAAGTATGTTTCTGACCTATTCCATTTATCAGTTTATCAGTTCTCATGCCAGTTGTATATTATAGTTATCAACCATCTTTAATGAGACTGTATAAGCTTCCTTTTATGAAATGAAAATAATTGTTTGAATTTTAGAAAAAAAAATATCTCCTCTTGGAGAAGGAATTCAGAAGTTAAAAAGCTTACTTGTAGCCTAGGTTTCTTCTCCTCTGTAACCCCTAGTTTCTTAAACTGTGTTGAAACTATATCAGAGCACATATAGTTTTATAGGTTCCCAGTTTCTGCTGGGACTAGAACTACATACAGATAGGACTTTATGTCTCAACACATACCCCAGGATGCAACAATACAATAGTCTGTGCAATGTGGTGTGATTGTATTTCCCATGTAGGGAATTACTAAAATAAATATACCAAGCATGTATAACTGTTCCTTAGAACTTTGTAAGAGGATAATCTATTAATGAATTATTTCAAGAATTTGTTTAAACATAAAACTTTAATTCATTTTTAAAAATAATTCTTCTTCTCAAGAATTACCTATTGACATGAAGGGTATGAAAAAGTTTCACAAGCTTGTTTATACTTTTAAGTTGCCTAATCATAACTAGGTTCTTACGCAAATGCTTTAACCATCAGATTATATACTTATGAGACCACATCTTGATATTGGAGGAGAGATGAGTATGTAATTAACTTGATTGTTAAGTATAAATGTTTAAGAAAATTTCAGGATTGACACTCTAGAATAAAACTATGAGAACATTATCTAGATGTATTTAAATTGCGCAAAACTTGAATTTTGAAGCAGGGTTGTAAAACATAACATCTATAGCTATGAGCAGAAGTACCACTCATAAAAAGTCAGTTTAAAAGATAATCTACAACATTACCTTGCTGCCTGTCAACAAATAATGAATGTAAGTAAATGAATGCTTAATTTTATTTTTCCTATCTGGTTAATTTGAGTACTGTATTTTACTAAATATGAAAACTATTTGAGGAAGCCCAAATTTTGCTGATAACTTTATATCCCCAGAAGTAAAACAGTGAAGAGTAGTGTTCAAACTTATAAATGTATGGGCATGGTTATTTATTTTGTTTCTCTACTTTATAGGTGTACCTTTATCTACACAATGGGGACCTCAAGGCTATTTCTACCCGATCCAAATTGCACAGTATGGGTTAAGTCATTATAGCAAGAATCTAACTGAGAAACCTCCTCATATAGAAGTATATGAAACAGCAGAAGATAGAGACAAAGCCAACAAGCCCAATGAGTGGACCGTGCCAAAGGGCTGCTTTATGGCTAGTGTGGCTGATAAGTCTAGATTCACCAATGTTAAACAGTTCATTGCTCCAGGTAAGAGATGTATTGTGTGACTGCTGAATTTATGTTGATTTATAGCATCTGATACTCTTTTAATTGTTTTGAAAAAAGCATATATTAACAAACCCTTCATGTTACATATATAAAGAAACAAATGGTGTCACTAAAGTAAAATCCCTAAAAAGGAACAGCTAAAAAATTCAAGATTATAAAAGACATATTTTCTGGGTGAAGAGCCAAGCCCTAAATTCAATATTAAGATCTAGGTTACTGCGTGGTGTGCATCTCCTTTCAGGGATCTGTGTCCCACAAGAATGAAGATTTTTGTGTGTGTGTGTATTTCAGTACAATATTGTTTAATTTTTAAGCTATTTTGCATTAAGGTAGAAGTTTTCCCTTATAGAAAGAACCATCCTTTGCTTTGCATATCTTTACCAGTAGCTATTAAATTTTTTCAGGATAAGACAGCATTGCCAACTAGGCCTGCTTCCCATATTGAATTTTGTTAATGTACTAAATTGTCTCAAATTTCATATAAAACCATTTCATTAATAAAATCATTTATAAAATCAAATTAACTTTATGCAACATTTTCCCTTTTACTAAGACAGTCTCATTAATTAGAATGTAATGCATTTTCCTCCACTAATCAATATCAATGAGAATTAATGAGTCCATTACTTACAAAGACAATGAAATAATTTTAGTTAGCACCTCAGGCTTTACTTCTCTATGGGGAAATGTTGTCAAAAATAGAACTCATTCCTCCCTCCCACCAACCTTGCAGTCAGTAAATAGAAAGAGAAAAGGTTATAAGTCCTCTTCTGTATTCTCTCCTTGTCCTTTATTGATGACTGTGTAATTCACAGACCTTGAAAACCACAATACAAATCTACTCATTCTGGATGGCCTTAAGTAATGGATTTATGAGTGCTTAATGCAGTACAAATAATGGGTGACCTTTCATTTTTATTCTGTGACTAGGACTTCTTTTCTCCTGTGGTATTCTGGATATTTCAGTACATAGAACATCTTTGCTTATTGTAAAACAGCAGGCTTGACTGGGTGAGAAAATATGTGGAAATTTTAAGGATATTTAGCTTGTGATTCCTAAGAGGTAATTTATTGTAGCAGGAAATGCTTGGACAAAGCAAAAGGACATTTGGTTTCGGGATGCCCCAAATGGACTTATTTTTGCACTAATTACAAAATGTTGTCTAGATTAGGGTGGCAAACAGCAGCCCTTATTTTGATCTCTTTAAGTGTTGGAAGATTTCTAGAACAATCTTTTGAACTCTGTCCTATTTAGAGCAATAGATTTCATGGCCCACTTTTGGATGCCCTGGATAATACAAAGATAGATTTCATAAGAAATGAGGAACCCTCACTTTAGCCCTTCTTTCTTCAGCCAGTAACTACAGATAAAACTACTTCCTAAGGTGGTTTTAAGCATGTGGAGAAGAGAACTCTATGACAGTACCTCTGCAGGTAGGAAGGACAGAAGTTACTCACAGTTAGAACTCGCTGTTGGTGGGAGTGTGCTAGCTGGGGATGGAGAGCTTGTTTTGATATCCTGGGTGTGCCTGATGATGCACTCAATACAAATGTTGGAGGGAGAGTGAGTGGGGTTACATGGGGGTTATTGCTCAGAGCAGGAGAAAGAAATCCCAGAGGTGTGTCTGTTTATTAAGGCAGTAGTAGAGAAGATGAGGCTTTTTAGAGGATATAGACCTCATGGGAGATAAATTCAGAGAAGTTGGGACTTGTACATAAAAGCATAGGTCGAAGTAAGATAAAGCATAGAGTCTGTGGTCTTAGACTCTACAGCAGCGGTTCTCAACCTATGGGTTGCAACCCACAGGTTGGGAACTGCTAGCTGGGTCGCCTAAGTTCATCTGAAACCACAGATAATTACATTACGATTCATAACAGTAGCAAAATTACAGTTAGGAAGTAGCAACGAAAATAATTTTATGGTTGGGGGTCACCACAACAATGGGAACTGTATTAAAGGGTCGCAGCATTAAAAAGGTTGAGGACCACTGCTCTAGAGGACCAACGCCTGAATACTGTTGGCTTTTTATTTTTTGGCCAGGAATTTTTTTTGCCCTGAAGGGGACAAAATCATCTAGCAGAAAGAATTATAACATGCATCTGTAGCATATTTTTTCCTTGTCTTATTTGCTAAATAATATTTTGTTCCTCTTCCTGATTTTAAGATGGAATGAACTAAAAACATTATACCTGTCCTGCTCTATTAAATTAAATTAGTTTTTCTTTCCCAAAGCATTCTCTTTATTTCATTTCCATGGTATCACTTTCCCTCTCTGTAGCATTCTTTCTCAGGCTTCTTATGAGCCTCTCTTCTTCCACCTGACCCTTATCTCTCAGTGGTCCTGGAGATTTTGAGTAGGGCCTCTTCTCACTCCATATGGTAAATCTGTTGATTAAATGAGTGAGTCCTAACAGTTTGTGTACTATGTAAAAATATTGATTTAAAGACTACTCTTAAAAGTTTATTACTTGTTGCCTAAAGTACATGCAAACACATACTTAAAATACACACTTGCAGAGACTCCTTGAAATAACTGCTCAGAGAGGAAGGGACGTGGATTTCAAGCAATTAGGAAATTTTCTATTAATAGATTTAAAGCACTATAGTTGCCACACCATAGTCAGTTCCATTTTCTGCCATTCAGATCTTTCTCTGAAATAGAATTAAAAATTATCTCATAATTTTGTTGTGAAGATTATGATTGTTGATAGGTTGATTTAAATGAGAGATTATGACTTTTCTGTGTGGTGGTGATAGATTTTAGGAAAGTTATATGGAGGTGTTAGGTTTTAGGAAAAGTTAATAGTGATTTTTTTAAAAGGTTACATCCCATGACATCATTCATTACTGAGTTCTTGGAACTAATCTGTTATATTAAGACAAGTTGATTGACTAAACATATCATTTCACTAAAATTTTATATATAGAAAGTGAAAATCAGAATATAATTCTGGGAGAAAAATGGGTACTTCGTCAGCCTAGAGATCGGCATGTTACCCACTTTGGTGAAAATGGATGTCATAGTTAATACTCCTATCTGATTAATGAGGCATTACCCTAAGAATGAAAAAATA
Organism: Lasiurus borealis; assembly: GCA_004026805.1. Lineage (NCBI taxonomy): Eukaryota > Metazoa > Chordata > Mammalia > Chiroptera > Vespertilionidae > Lasiurus > Lasiurus borealis. The sequence goes on from PVJN01017884.1 coordinate 34,500, forward strand.
AGTAGCACTCAAGATAGTCTGCTTTGCTGAATATAATTTAATTTTGAGTGATTCATAAGTCAACAGAATCCTGTAGTGGTTCGGGGATATACTAAGTATCAGATTCCATTTTACTATGATGTAGAAAAATGCAGGTTAAGAGCAAGATTGCATGTTGACATTTTCCAGGTTAAATGAATTTTTACTGTATTAGAAGTATACTTTTGAAATCACTTTAGAAAAAAATCACTCAAAACCTGCATAAGTCTATCAAGATGTTCCCATTCTTAATTCAGTTTCCATAATTGTCCATCAAATGAAGTAATTAAGAGCTTAAGAGAAATAACTCTTTCACTGATTATTCTCATGAGAATGCCACTTCCACTATCATTTCTTTCTCATAGTCTTTGAACTTGGGTTCAAGAATCTTGGTTTCTAGTCCCTACTCCACTACTTAGCATTTGGTTTTAGGCAAACCTTTTAACCTTGCAAAGCCTTCATATCTTCATCTCTAAAATGGTAATTCCTGCTCAGGAGATGGCAATGCCAGACTCAGATTATTGTAAGGATCAAATGAGATAATACCTGTGAATGTGTTTTGAATATTTAAGCTCTATAAAGATCAAGATACTTACATTTATCTTTAATATTATAAAATTTATATGATATTTTCTGTTGTTATTTTTCTTGTTCTTGCTGCTGCTGTTGTCTGATTTAATGTGCTCAGTTTCTTTGCTTGGTAGATCTAGCCCAGCAGTACATAGAAAGTCATCTTTCTGGGAGTCAGCCATCATTGCACTGTAAATATGCAGGAGAAATTTCCTCTTTGATAATAGGCCAAATTAAATAGCTTTTACAATTTATCAGTTTCTGAAGCCAGTGGCTTCAGAATAATAATAATAATCACTGTCTTTTTTTACTATAGTCCAAGCCAATGTCTTTATATATATATATATTTTTTTTTTTGAATTTCAGAGAAAGGAAGGGTGAGGGTGAGAGAGATAGAAACATCAGCGATGAGAGAGAATCATCAAATGATTGCCTCCTGCACACCCCTTACCTGGATCAAACCCATAATTCAGGCATGTGCCCTGACCTGGAATCTAACTGTTACTTCCAGGTCCATTGGTTGACTCAATCACTGAGCAACACCAGCGGGCCACACCACTATCTTTTTTATATCCGCACAATTACTTTGCAGAGTAATATTATCTCTAACATGTGAAGAAACTGAGACTCTAAGAGGTGTATGTATTGAACATCTCAAAGCTAGTAAGTGATAGAATAAGAGTTTATACAAGGCTGGTTTTTTGTTTGTTTGTTTTAACTCCAAAGCCTGTGCTTCTCCCTATACCTCCCTCAATATCCCTCACTTTTTGTTGACTACATCAGCCTATTGTTCCTTAATTACCAGAAATTATATTCACAGTTCCAGCAAATATCTGAAAACAACCTATCATTTTTAATATCAAGTGAGATATTAGTAATTGAGAGCCAGACTAGACAACCTGGGTTCAGCTAGCTTTAGACTATTTTTTTCTTTTTGCAGAGTGGGTATATTAGAATAGTCACTGATAATTGATCAGCGATATTTGAAAGGCAGTTTGATCAACAGTATTTTAGCCATTGCTCTTATGTTATGTAACCATCTAATGTTAACCACACAGGCCAAAAGGTAAGAGCTTTAGCCTGGTGCTCACAGCCATCATAGACTCACTAATTCTATCATTTGTAGTTAATTCACTAAAAAATAATAATAATGGTGATCTGACACAAAATATTGAAGCATTAATTTTGTATGGTCAGTGGTTGTCAAGGATGAATTACAGTTAACTTTTAAATACAAAGAAGTTGTATTCTAATTATTTCTTTGTTGGTATATTTTATTCCCTACAGAGACCAGTGAAGGTGTATCTTTGCAACTGGGGAACACAAAAGATTTTATTATTTCATTTGACCTCAAGTTCTTGACAAATGGAAGTGTGTCTGTAGTTCTAGAGACTACAGAAAAGAACCAGCTCTTCACTGTGCATTATGTCTCCAATACCCAGCTAATTGCTTTTAAAGAAAGAGACATATACTATGGCATTGGGCCCAGGACTTCATGGAGCACGGTTACCAGGGACCTGGTCACTGACCTCAGGAAAGGAGTGGGTCTTTCCAACACAAAAGCTGTTAAGCCAACCAAAATAATGCCCAAGAAGGTGGTTAGATTAATTGCAAAAGGGAAAGGATTCCTTGATAACATTACTATCTCTACCACAGCCCACATGGCTGCATTCTTCGCTGCCAGTGACTGGCTGGTAAGGAACCAAGATGAGAAAGGTGGCTGGCCAATCATGGTAACCCGGAAATTAGGTGAAGGGTTCAAGTCTTTAGAGCCAGGGTGGTACTCTGCCATGGCCCAAGGGCAAGCCATTTCTACATTAGTCAGGGCCTATCTATTAACAAAAGACCATATATTCCTCAATTCAGCTTTAAGGGCAACAGCCCCTTATAAGTTTCTATCAGAGCAGCATGGAGTTAAAGCTGTGTTTATGAATAAACATGACTGGTATGAAGAGTATCCAACCACACCTAGCTCTTTCGTTTTAAATGGCTTTATGTATTCTTTAATTGGGCTGTATGACTTAAAAGAAACTGCAGGAGAAAAACTCGGGAAAGAAGCAAGTTCCCTGTATGAGCATGGCATGGAATCCCTGAAAGCCATGCTCCCCTTGTATGACACTGGCTCAGGAACCATCTATGACCTTCGGCATTTCATGCTTGGCATCGCCCCCAACCTGGCCCGCTGGGACTATCACACCACCCACATCAATCAGCTGCAGCTCCTCAGCACCATTGATGAGTCCCCAATCTTCAAAGAATTCGTCAAGAGGTGGAAAAGCTACCTTAAAGGCAGCAGGGCAAAGCACAACTAGAGCTCACAACCAAAAGCCTATTTCAGTCTCTGCTGTACACAGAAACTACGGGCCCTGCCAGCAGTGCAGAGGCATGCGTGGGAAGTCGGAGACTAGGTTTCTGTGGATGACATCCAAGTGATACAGGATCCTTAAAACAGTCTCCTGAGGTGACGGCATTCCACGGGATGAGTGTGTAGAATTATAGGTAGGTGGCATTCAGAGCAGGAAAGTGTTCAGTCAGGGAGCTGAACAGAGATGTTTAACCTTGCCTTGCTTATCACCCTGTACAGTTCCACAGGTAGCCCAGCCCCTCTTGGTTTGGGAAAATGAATGGTAAGTAGCTGTTACTCGCCAACTGGCTATCACTTGCCTGAAAACTTAGTATGGGGTGCTTTTAAAATGTGATTATTTATGTTTATGTTGAAAGCAGATTAAAAAAAATAATAATGTGCTCTAATACAGTGAATATTTACCTGTAGCCTGAATAGTGGACTGTGTGCAACTTTTTAAAATGATGTGTGTGTTTTTTTCTATAGATTAATTTCTTGGGGGCAATTGAGCATTTGTTGCTTTTGTTCAATTTGTTATATATGGAGAATATTTTGAATTTCTGGTTTTCTTGATGTGTAAATTAAAACACAGTCGGTGTTCAGGCTTCTCAGTTATGTAATGTAAGCACAACTAAAATGAAACGTGTTGACTGCACAAGAAATTACAAAAATATTATGTTTAATGAAACTTGATCTACAATCAGTAAACAAAGGTTTGATAATCAAGTCTATCCCTCCCCTATCTCCATTGTGATTGGTTTCTTTTGTTGTTATCTAGAATTTTCTATTTCAATTCAGACTACATGCAAGAGTTTTTTCTATTTTGGAGGGCTTTTGGGGATCATTATTTGGGAAATTTTATTATAAATAAACCTAAATTTGGAAAGGAGCTAGTAATTCTGATAAGTCCACCACCATTACACCTTTAGGATTTTTTCCCCCTTAAGGAAAAATATTAGATCAGATAATACATAAAAGAATCACAGAAGGTTTTTTTTCCTATTTAGATCATTCTTGGTCATCAACTGTTGAAACCATTGACTCTGCGCATCATTGTTTTTTCTTTGCAATTTTAATTTTAAATTATTTTAGCTGTTAGATAGAAGTGATGTTACTGCGTTTATTATACATGTAATCAGACTTTATTTGGCTTTTATATCTCACTATACCCTTATATGCCTATAGATTTCTTAGCCCACATACCCTGGGCAGTGTCTGCTATAGGGCTTCAAGCATTAGGTCAGAACCAAAGGAGGTTGATTTTTCTCTTTTGTTTTAATGTCTGACAGTATACTAAATCAGCACTATAACTTAGACAGATTGGGAATATGAGACCCCACACTTTCAGGGGTCACCACAAACAGTGCAGTTTATCTGTGACCTATATTAAATACACATGACAACTCTGTTTTACCCACAACAAAACAGTTGTGAGTTCTTAGGTTTTCCCACAGCTTTTGACCTTCGTAGTTCTTCTATATTAGATGTCTCAACAAAAACATCTGGATGCCTTCATTTTTAATTTCAGTGCTCAAAAATATTCTTCAATTCGGGAACCCTTTTTACTTCATTGTATTTGTTATTATATTAGAACAGCCCAGACTGCCTTGTGTTTGCCTACTGGTACTTCAGACTAAGGGAATCAACAAAAACAGTATGGTACTGCTTCTGTGACAAATATCAGTGCCTTAACAATGTGTCTGTCCTTTTCCACTGAAAAAGGAAAGGCATTTTGATCTAGAAATGGCATTGCTATTTCATTGCTGTTGGTTTCACACTGCCTTCCACATAGCAACAGCAACCTGATTTTTCTTGTGATCCCAGAATTTTCAAAGAGTGAGTTGAACCGATAGCAGCAACATCAGTACAAACTATTGGTTCTCAAACTTCACGATGTCTCAGAACCACCTGGGAACTCACTGAAATACAGATTCCAGATATTCAGTAAATCTGCCTGTGAACCATGGTAACCTGCATTTTTAACAAGCATTCAGGTGATTCTGATGCAGGTGATCTGGGGGCATACATGGAGGAACACTGCCCAAGACCATCCTCTGCACTTTTGTTCCTAAACACCTATGGAGTTTGCTAGAGTTTTTAATCATGTAAAATGTTTACTTTACTTACTCTGTGCTAGAGAGAATGGGGAAGGTGTTTTAAAGTTTTATTTTGTTTCTTTAAATTTGTCTTTTGTTTCAAGATTATGGGTGTTAGTTTACACTTATCTTGAGTTGGCTTTGATGTTAAGTTAAATCTATTGCCACTTCAGTTTTGAAACCAGCCAAAAGTTTCCGATAAAGGTCAAGTTTGACCCTTTAGCAGTTACTGTACATAAAGGCTTCATCCAAAAACCATCCAGTGTATGTGAGCAAATACAAAATGACACAAGCACAACTCTCGAGATGTGGCAGTCCTTTTTCTTTGTCGGTGTACAAACTTCCACTGAAAGCTGCTATTCTCATCCTCCTTGTAATTGTTTTTGTTTTTCCTCCATTGTACATGTGGGTTATATACCATGTGTTAAATATGCAATAAAGTGTTTACTGGATGCCCTTCTGAAGGGTAGTCCTTTGTAAAGCTGTACAGACTTTGCAGTTTAAGCACAATGTGCACATGTTAGTTTTATATACAGCAAAACTTGATTTTTTGCAGATGGAAAGGTATTTTGTTTCTATACAAAGTAAATGGATTGTGCTGAATGTAAAGCTGCTTTATAAAATTGTAAAATAAAGTTTTTATCCTAAAAGGAATGTACCTGGATATTTCTCTTTCGTCTCTAATTATTCTAAGATTATTTTATCCCAGCAAGCAGATTTCTGACCATC